>JAAAKM020006971.1:218249-242698 GCA_010016025.2 Alatinidae sp. Z8VKAUB7J3 | reverse complement strand
AGTCATTCAAGTTCTTTAAAACCTTTTGAACTGCGAAACCCTTCTTGTAGAATAAATCAACCATGTCTTCTATTCATTGTAATAGCATTCTCGTTTGCAGCCCCGTCAATTTTGTCAATAATAAATTCTGGTTTTGTAATTCCCCTTTAGAAAAACAATCAAGGGGAATTCCCTGCGATGTGTAGATGTTGAAGAATAGAACTTCGTGCTCAGTGAAGTGAGCTAATACGGTGTTGTCGTGCTGAAGAAGGGGACTTGTAAACATATCTTTAAGGAATATCTTGTAAACATCTGTCAAAAAAAAACACTATCCAGCTTCGTCAAAGTTATTCCAGCAGGATGGATTTTCCACGAAGTAACAACCTCCAACCCTCTTGTGCACCAGGAAGTGATTGAAAACAACTACTCGCGCATGATTGCATTGTTAATGGTTTCGATCCTTTATTGTTACGATTTTCTGCCACAGCTCATGTTTTGTTCGGAAAATTAGGTTCCTGATAAAAGAAAGAAGTAAAACCAGAGCTTTTTGTTGACCAACGCTAAACAGAGTTTACCTTGTATGATACGAAGAGCAACACATTCGAGGTATTTCGGATCTGAAGAACACGAAAATGGGAATCATACAGGTTTTCATTGCTCTTGGCTGCTTGATGGTTTGCTTCCAACAATGCTTATCCAAAGGAGGAATGCAGCTCAGACTGACTAAAAAAGGACTTGATTATGGTAAGTTACCTTAAACTGCCTTAATCTCACTGAAGGACAGTAGGTCCTACTCCTGTTAACATCTACCGGAGTTTTGGCGTATTTGGAGTAATAAGACCCAGATAACCGGGGCTGTAGGAATACCATTAGAGCAAAGAAAAAGGTGGAAGTACGAGGCATGAGTTAAGCAGGTAGCACCCTTTGAGCTCCCGACTTATGATTCTTTTAAACTGTCGTCCACTGCAGCTCGGGGATGGTACACAGAGACTCGAAGGATAAAGCCTGGTCAAAAACTATGTTTCACCTTGTGTGCTTCTCCAAGCTGCAGAAGGTTTACTTGTGAGTGCTTTGGCTGAAGCCTAAAATTCAGTTAGTCCTCTCACTGAGGTTCCACATCAGTAAAGGGGACGCACATCCCACTTCCTTATTGGTAAAAGCCATTAATTTAAACAAATTTGCTGCCATTGTCACTGCGTCACAGAATAGGAAATAGGAAATAGGAAGCCTATTTCCTATTCCGTGACTGCGTGGAATAGGACATATGTTGTACCCTTATCTGCGTCGTGATCAGTGCTTCCCATCAGTATCTCTAAAAGCGCCAGCTTTGGTAACAAAGATTGAGATAGACTAGCTTTATGTCAAGAAAGACCAAGTACTGTATATCCTCTATTATAGACCCGTCTATAATTAATTGAGGGTATCAAAAGGGGGGGTCTATAATTAAAGAGGGTCTTTAATTCCAGAACAAAGTTTTCCCAAAAACAGAGAATATAGAGTTTCAAGAAAAACTACGAAAGTACATTTATACATTGACTAAACAATGATTTTCGTGGAAAAACTGTCCCAAGAAGACAAAATCCATATCTGCCGCTTCCATATAGATATAGAAGGGGTATGTAATTAATTGAAGGCACCAAAAAAGGGCGTCTTTAATTAAAGGAGTCTATAATTAGAGGGGGGTCTATAATTACTTGACATGATGCGAAAAGGGGTCTATAATTGGAAGGGGTGTATAATTAGAGGGGATCTAAAATTAGAGGAAATACGGTAATTAAAAAAATCCGTGGATTTCATTGCCCAATGCAAGGTAAAACGGAACTATTTCATGCGGTGGATATCGAATAAGCACTCTACTTGCCTTTGATTTACCATACTTTCAAAATTTGTTAGTCCGTTAATTTATATAAATCAAAAATCTTGACTTGATATTTCAAAATGTCTTAAAGGTAAAGCAAAACTGCTTACAAGTGGAGCGGAAATTTTGGTTAAAAATACTTAAAAAGAAAATGTACCTTGACTTAATGCCTTTCTTTGTGGTTTCAGATACACTTTTTTATAAGAAACCAGTTTATACTAACCAGGGCTCAATCTCTCCCCAATTTCAGAGACTCGGGGGCTGGATGGGGCTGCTCTAACAAACCTAAAATATATCTGAAAGCGATTTAGAGAGTTTGATAACGGGTTATTTCATGAATAGGCTAACCTGGAACAGACGGCATCCTAAATAAAGTGTGAATTTATTTTAAGGTGGACGATAGTGATCATTATATCAGAGAGGACGAGATACATGGTGTTGACATGATATTGCTTTCTTGATTAAAGTTTCGTTTTTAATGCAAAGCACTTTTGATTTGTCAGGGTCTACTTCATCGTTTATAATACGCATTGAACACTCTCTGTTTTCTAGCTCCCTCCGCGTATTCCAGCCCCTTCTATTTAGTATCAGAGGATATGAAAATTTTAAGAAACTTTGAGGGCTCAAGAGGTAAATATTTTAAGAAACTTCGAGGGCTGAAGTGTACGTGTTATTTAGACCTTGTACAGATATGACCAGCAAGCTTCCCGCAGTTAGCATCCATGAAGTTTTAAATAGCCTTAAAGTTGGAAGGGAGGGTTGTTATTTTGATTTCAAACACTTGAAAGATTGTAAAATTTTGGACGTAAACTATGAAACAACTTGGAATCTAAGTCATATCTTAAAATGTGCTAAAGGACGCAGGAATTTCAACTGATAAAGACATTACAGAAGTAGCCCTTACTAACGTAGAGAATGCATTCAACGCAAAAATTAGGCAGAGGGACATAATGGCAATTGTATTGGCCGAATGCGGCCTATGATAGCCTTTTCCCCTGACTGAGGCTATGAAGTGTAATCATCCAAATGACCAATACTGCAAATTGATAAATGTCACTCTCTTAGTTTAGGAAAGTTGACGTATGGGAGCAGATGTAGTTCTTGTTACAATTCTATGTCATTTTGTTCTAGTGTTGTTGAATACTTTTCATTACAGCCATGGACTTATCGATGAAAAAACTGGAGAAAGATATGAAAGGGAAGCGCTTGGACATTCGTGATCAAAAAAGCGGTAAAGTCAAGTTACAGTTTCGAGAGTAAGTACATTTTCTCACAACAGAGAAAGTCAAAGTGGGAATTGTCTGATTCTGTTTGTATGTTTGGTCTGTACCTCATTGGTTATTAAATTGAAGCATCCGTTTTAAGGGGAGAGGAGACATAATCATCAGCAGCATTAGATAAATCAAATAAAGTTTTCTTGAAAGCTTTGGTGTTTTTCTGTTAAAATTGGTAAAGTTTTTACCAAGGATACTTCAAAGGCTGCAAAGATTTCACCGTTACTTTTCACCTACGAATTTTCGTACTCAGTGATTGAATTCCGTCTTCCTCGGTCTAATAGTGATGTTTAAAGACGAAGCACGATGTAAATGTACGTCACCTCTCTCTCTACTGTGTTTGTTTCTTCACGTAGCAGTACATACTGGTAATGACGACATTGCTCACTGCTTCATATCGTCTAGCCGCCATATATTTCTTCATATTTGATAATAGCCTTTTTAAGCTTGGATGATATGACATGACGAAACTTGATGCAAGATTCCTTCTTCATTGACATGTAACTGCTTAGGTGAGGATACAAGGTGAAGTAAATATTTTCAGTAACTGAGAGACCTGTAGTTGGACTTGATGGTCCAATGGTTAAGGGTTGGTTTTCAAAACCAATATGGTCAGTAAAACATTAGCATTAAAACATTCAAGCTAAATATGGGCCCTAAGTGAGCTTTCGGAAATCTATTCCTTCCTCTGGCGTAGTAACAGTTGGAAAACGCTTGCCTATAAGATTAAAAAGAACAAAACATTTTTTGCAGCATTTAATCTAAAGTAACTATGCACAATGACATTATTTTAAAAGTGTTTAAAGTTAAAATTAATATCTGTATTGTTAAAAATTAAAGAATTTCAGAAGAATTTAAGCTTCCAATTGAGGAAAAGTCCTTTACGGTAATGGAATTCAGGGAAGCCTCCTATTCTTATCAATATTTATTGTTTCGAAAGATTTTGTGTCGACTTTGCTGTCAACCAGAGACTTGTCTTTCAAGATTGTTAGACTAACATGTCCGATGTACTATTCGGCGATTCTAAGATATGTTACTTGGAGTCAACTACCTCGGTTATTGCTTTATTTTATGAAGTCAATCTAGTCACATTCGATCATTTACTTTATTGCAGTTAATTAAAGTTATAAGGTTACTCGATATACTAATTGTTTCATTCTGTCTCATGTCATAGAAGTAGCTCACATTTCGAGAATGATTCCTTCCTTCCTTTTTTGTGGTCCATGATAATAATCGGACAAGAACTTGCATTTTTTAGAGTTTGTCGTTATTTATAGAATGTAAAGATCCATCGTGTTCTTGAAGAGCAATTTTGTTTCAATAAATTCCAGACGGCGTGAAAGGTTGATAAAACTGTGTGTTGATTAATTATTGACACCTCTGTTTTTCTTCGTGGGGTCTAGGCTCGAGTTTAGCAGTTTCAACCCAAAGTTCAACTGGGTTTGCAAATGTAAAATTGTGCGAACGTGCCAAATACAGTTGCTGCACTCGAGATGCTGGTTGGGATATACTAAAATATGTATTATTTTATTATCATCAGAATCCACAGACACTGCAATAGCCTTTCAACTCTGATGCCGCTCCCCAAAACACTTGGGCGACGTTCCGCGTAAGACTTTGATGCCTTGCCTCCCTGCTGTCTATCATAGTACGACTATAAACAGTACTCTTCCTGCTGAATACTGTCACGTAAATTAACTTTATAATTTATTAACTGCACTTCAGTTTTTGTAATTCATACAATAACATGTATGCGTTTTCATGTTTCTTGTAGTCCCATCCTTCGTGATATCAGAATCCCTGGATATAATTTATCTCCCTTGAAGGATGTTGGTATCAATGCAAGAGTCTACGGAATTCACATAGACTTTCACACAGGGCTGCATTACGAATACAAATTATGGGTGTAAGTATTTCTTTAGTTCTTTAAATTGTCTTCTTTCATTTTCAGTTGCTAGTACGGCATCCTTTAGAGATTTGATAGCGCCGGAGCTGTATCATGCGGGTATAATTAAAACTGTACGGTCTCATAGATCGATTATTAACATCGGAATAGATAATGTGGCTATTTGTAAGCCAAATTGCAGAAAGTCTGTCTTTTTGAAATAAAAATTTGAGTTACATTGGATTCAAACAAGCAGTGGTCGCAGCGCGTTTTGATCACCAGTTTAATTATTTATGGCCAAATTAATAACTAATTTTGATAACAACAAACTTTGGTGAACCTGGCTTTCCGCGACAGTTTGCAAAGATGATACTTTATGGCAGGGAGTGGATGATGATTGAACCTATCAGCAAATTCGAAGAGATAAAGTAGATAGTGGGTAATTTGTTCAGGGTCGTGTACAGACTGAAGTAAATGAGGCATGTGCTCCAGTCAAAATATACAAACGGAAATACTTCCGAGAAATGGACAACAATAATAAACCATTTATAAAGCTTCCACTTTATTTTTGATATATGCTTCAGAGTTTTGATATTATATATCACAATTTGCTTTCCCTACTTTTGCCTGCGTCGTAGGTTACATGTTGAGGTGATCAGCATTCGATGTTAATGTTCTTACGGAAACGGACAGCCGTGTCTATTGCCTAGCGCAATTTGTTTTAAGATAGCATCCGCTTTAGTATTGGAATTAATGGTTCAAAATTAGTATGTTGGAGCGCACATATGTGATTGCTATTATTATTGTTATGTGCTTGTAGTGCGCATGTCTGCTTCACTTGATTCAGGAAACTTTCCTGAAAGCAGTACTTTACAACGAGGTTGGGGAAAATTGCTATGATATTCGATAGCTCCGCAATAACGAGGTTATTATTTATAGAGCTCTATGCTCCACATCAGCGAAGAAGAAAATCAATCAAAGAAGTTATATTTCCCACTCTCGAATGACTGAGCAATGTGATGATTGAGGTAATATCTTAGACAATGCCAGGGTTAGTGCAGGACCTCTTTAACATATCAGGGGCATTTAAAAACTTTCACTTAGATGAATGTGGGACTTCATTCGTTTAGATATAAATTCAACCAATAGCGAGCGACTGTATTGACCAGATCCTAAATCGTGAACGGCCAATCCGTGATAAGTCTCCAAAATCCATAATGTATGCTATACGCCTTTCTCGCACTCCTTACATAGTACTACCCACTAAATAGAGAAAGGTAACGAAACTGGAGGTACGTGAATGTTTCTTATCGACTATTTGCATTTCTGAGTTTAATCGTGTTCACAATTCGTGTCCATTCGTGGCTAAGATCATGCAAGAGTGTTCAACAAGTACGACTAAGTGTCCAGGAATGATTAATATAGTTTCAGCGTGATATGAGGTTTCCCAGGTGTGTTCTTAAGAAAACTCTGTGTGCAGCCAAAATTTCTTCCACTCAGGGGACGTAAAACTTTTGCTCTATCAGTTCGTTCAACTTGTCGCAAGTGCGAAGGCCCAGCCCACAATTCCTCAAGAAGCCAATTCGTACCAACGCTTAGCATTCAGAACCGTACCATATGAGAAGCAAGTCGCAAAATTGGTTCCGTGGTAGTACAACACGGCATAGCTAAAGCAAGCAAACAAATAAAAGACTGCTATGTCAATCAAAAATTTATGCAACTTTCTGAAACAAAGTGCAGTTAATTTCATCGAGAAAAACGTACGGAGGTTAGCCGAAGCGCGGTCCCCGTTCACAACGGTACTGTCCAAGACACGAGAATGTCCTTAAGAACAAAATTTTTATTGTTTATTGTATATCAATCCGGATAGAGGGATGAAAGGATTTGTTTAGTGATTGCTTCTGATGCAGGGGGGAGGTACTTTTGGTCGATACCTTACCAAGAGGGATCGTGGGTGTCAGAGAGGAAAAATAACGATTTGACAAAAAGTACCCAGGGTACTTTTGGCATTCCAAATGTCAAGCTTACCCTTGCGGTGTGTATGCCTTTCTCACTTATAACTCCACTTTTGGTGATCAAATATTTTTTTGTGTTACAAAACAAGAATACTGCTCGAAATAGCGAGAACATTGTGTACTGAAAACCTTTTTTCGTCTGGAACTCCTCAGAGTACTAACGTCAGAATGACCGAAATGGAATGTGTGAAAGAGTATACCCAACTGATCGGTTAAAAAACACAAGCCATTCAGGCAGTGGGCAACATAGCTTTTCAGTCTTTCTGGAAGATATGGATCCGTGGATCGAAAATCCCCTTTACAAAGAAACTGCAACTATATAATGCGACTTGTGTATCAATAATGCTATACAACTGCAACAGCTGGGCAGCTCCAAAAACCATTGAGCCATCGAGGCTATATATATATATATATATATATATATATATATATATATACATACATACATACATACATACATGCATGTATACATACATACATACATACATACATACATCTCATAGGCAGTGGCTCTCAAGTTTTTTGCTAGGTTCAGTGGCCAGGTATTATCGGCCGGTCGATATATTTTGGCGTTCTCGTGTTTGGGTGGCAGTCCCTTCGTCATTGGCGGGAATGAGAGAAAAATGACCCCCAAATTTTGTATTTGCCCCCGCCCCAATAATTTTAAAAATTTTCCTCATTTGAAAATGAGTACGGTTAAATAGAAACACCAGTAAAAAAGTACGCTAATGAAATTGTTCATCCTCTGCTAATGAAGTCAAGAAACAAGTAAGAAGAGAAGGCTTTTCATTGCTTTCAGGCAATGTGACTGTTCTGATCTGATCTTCAAAGACTGGTCAGTAAAGAGTATAACGGAATTGGAAATTACAGATTAGTTGCAGACGTTAAGAGGGATAATGAGATTGCTTTAAATCCATGTTTGATGTTTGAACACACAAGCTCCAGTTAGAACCTATGCTTCATAGAGTTGACGCATGTTTTTTCGATGTAAGAAAGTTAACATACACGACATGATGCCAACAAATTGAGCTTACGGTTTTGTCCTTACATTGTAGTATATTATTGACGTCACGGTTTCTTGTTGTGTTCCAAGGCATTGTTCATTGCATTTAATTAGCTCTTAAGTAGATGTTGTCCATTATAACCTCGTTTTCAATGTATTAGTCGTGTTGTGCAGAGTTTAATGACTTTCTTCAATTAAAATCACTATTGTATATTTATCCTTTTACTTGCCTTTGGACACGTTTACCCATCAATTTTGTAATTCATCTTTTTGTATAAACTTTAATGTAACTTAGTGGAAATAGAGGAATTAGTTGATCATTGGACTTAGTGCCAATGCACCTTTTTAGTTGGTAACATGGATTTATGGCCATTGCTTTGACATTACTGAAGTTTGTTTCCTGCGGTTTGTCTTTCACTCGCCTTTCACTTGGCGCTGCGACCATGGTTTTGTTTATTTGATTGCTACATTGAAGCAATGTCCTCATCAGTTAGGAAGCATTCACATCGAAGTGACAGGTCGCAAGTTGCACGTCACATATGCCACGTCGCAAATGCCACGTGAAAAGGTGATTTCAGAACGAATTGTCCAATGCCACGTTGCCGCTAATAAATTTTCCTTGCGCAATAGAAGGTGTCATCGTCGATAGAAGGGGACAATGTAATAGCTCTAATAAATATACTGTTTAAGGGAGATACTGTAAGATGAGCAGATGGGTTCTTCATGTGTCTTGCTGAGAATGTCAACTTGCACAGCGGCTTGATACATTTATGCTTTGGTGTTCATTCAGAAAAGGTGCAAAAGGAGTTTTTTTCTGTTGTCTAACAGAAAATTTCACCCTGAGTTGATAACCTAGGGCCTAACCCAACATATTGGACTTGCCCACGGTTCCATTGAAGTCTGGAGAGTTGAGCAACATTCTGAACAAACAAAGCCAGAACAGTGAGCCTTGACTCTAGTCCTCACATTGTAACCTGGCCATGTGATGCGAACAAGTACAATCCTGATTGGGTGAGAAGCAACTGTGCGACATAGCATGTCTTTTAAAAATGGCCTCATCCCTTTGTCGAGTGGTACAAAATTGGCACGTAGTATTTGCCACGTGACGTACCACATTGATGTGAAAGTTTTGATACGTCTGTATGGGTTCGTTTCCAAGTGACGTGCCACTTGCGATATATCAGTCCGGTGTGAACCTCCCTTAGGGAAATTTTGGACGTCTGCTGATGGAGTTGGAAACACTTGCTGATGCTTGTCGTGGTGCAATGACCCGATGCACGCAGTTTATCAAGAGAGTTTTATGCCATTTTTGCCTAATGGATTTGTGGCTATTGCTGAGGTTAGTTCTCTCCGGATTTGTCTTCCACTCGACCGTCCGCAACAGTTTTGCAAATTTTAAGGGTAGCTTGCGGCGTGTGCGTTTCACGTCGACTTGGAGTTGATTAACGACACCTTGTTTGCACTCACGGATGGGAGCACGAATTTATTCCAGGTACTGAAGAAAAAAAATGTGGGCGACTCGTACGCAAGAAGCAAGTATCGTCGGTGTGATGATAAAATTACCGCTGCCAACGTGAGCGTATCTTACCAAAATTTGCATATTCAACTGACTGGATCTTGGCAAAACACGCTTATATATATCTCCAAGTCACAATATAGAGATTCTGACAGATTGCAAAGGAGTGGTAAGTACAATGTTGGATTAAGATAATGTTCATACTGTACCAGTAGTAGCCAAAGTTGTAAAAATACGTCAAAAGGAGTTACAACATCGCTATTAAACGAGCTACTTGAACTCGTATGACAATGGGCTACTACGACAGGGATGTTTTGGCATACACAAACAAGCTGACATACATAGAATGCTATCTGAAGCTGAGACGCATCACAATCTTGATTGTAATAACAAAACGGTAGTATGACGATCATAGAATAGAGATGCAATACATGAAGTTGTAGAGCAAGCTAACACTAGGTCAAAAGGGGTAACGCGGGGGTAACAGAGGTGACATACTATGTATAATGTGACAGGGGCACACTAATGCTACATAACACAACGAATCATAATATTTTTCACCCCTCCTATTTGAGAAAAAGTAATGCCCTCCTCCTCCTATCTGGAAAACTGGTTGCGGTCATGTTGCGTGCAGACCATTAGTTGATAAAGTAAATTTACTCATCAGATGGTTTGTTTGTTGTACAGAACAAGAATATTGCACGCAATAGCGAAAACATTGTGTCTGACACTCCTCAGAGTACTAACGTCAGAATGACCGAAATGGAATGTGTGAAAGACTATACCCAACTGTATTTTGAAGGGCAATCAAAAATTGGACTACCTGGATGGCTTGTGTTGTGCACCAATCAGCGTCCATTACAACAAGATTAATTAAATAGGCCTAGTGAGAAAACGAATTCTTTTAGTCTGCATAGCAAAGATTTTCTTGCTTTTATGTGGTCCAGAACTGCCAAATAAAATGCGAAGCTGGCCTTTCCTGTGATACAGAAGCAATCGTCCGTGTACATTTTGGCACAGTCTGGGTTCTCAAGCAAGTGCTGCCCTATGGCAGAGTCACATTGCTTAGTGGTGTTTTTGGTCTTTGAAACCAGTCAAATTAGCACCACTATCATTCATCTAAAAACGTTTTATACGACGTGCGCTTCTTTCGGGGTAACAACATATTTTGTTTTCTTGTGTTGCTTCACCTTATGTCTATTCAAAGATAATGAATATTCATTACTAACATTGTAAGATAGACTTTTAATATAGCAATGCTACAGCCCTCTTAGCCTCCCCTTTCCACGGCCCCTTGAAAGTGGTATCTTGTAACAGAAGATCATAAACATAACAACACCTTTTACTAGTAACCCCTAGCAGTTTTTTGTCCCCCGTGTCCCATTTTTCGCCCTTAACATTTCCTGAGAGCAACTGACTTGTGACTTCTGTTTTCATTGTTTGTTACCGGATAATTGTTAGCCTGCGTGCAGACTACTTCAGCTAGGATAGTCTGCACGCAGGCTAGATAATTGTATCTTTATAATAAAAATTACATTAAATCCTATTACAACCGATGTAACAGTTGCATTTTGTGAGACGTGCGGTGACTCCTTCTAATTTTCTAAATAGGGTCTTGTTTCGCAGTACCCGCAATGCTACAAATGAAAGCCACTTTCTAGCCACTTTCTAGTAAATCTGATTTCTTCGACACGACGTTTCGGCACTGCCAGTTGCCATTTTCAAGTGAGTAACATTTGATAAGCTCACCATTAAATAAGACATTCCAATAAAATATGCTTTTAATGAAATTGTTTCCAAGATTAATGTTTCATGATCAGACCTAGTGGAACAACTCTCCGTATCATCTGTGAACAGACGGTCTGGGCACACATCTGAACACACATTGCTTTTTGTGACTGGAACATTGATATAGAAAGGTGATTCTTTATTACTAACAACTGTATCACAATGAATAACAGTTTGTTTCGCTCTGGCTTATTGTCAAGGGACCATGCTAAGAGTTTATGCTGTGTGCCCAAATCGTAAGTTCACCATAAGCTTAAGGCTCACAAATTAGTTTACAAGTTTTTTGTGTTTTGTAAGGTTCACATTATATAACTAATCCATTCAACAAAGTTACTCCAATTTGTTTAGCTTTACGTTAACCAGTCCTCTTCTAAGCCTTTACTCGGCCAGGACACTAATTTTGCTACTGCTGTTCCTACAACTGGAATACGGGGGCCGTTTTATAACCTTGCTTTAAATGTGCTTCACTAACCAGTGCACTCTTTAGGCGCGTATATATCATAGGTATGTACAAACTTTCATGTAAACGAGATTTGAAGGTAAGGAAGGTTGGTGGCCGTGCCCTCGAAATACAATAGACATCTCTGTAATATACCTGTCGATTCCTTAAGTTGCCAAAATTAAGCTCATCCGGTTGAATGGAAATTGGAAATTTCATAATGTTTTCCGCTTCCAGCGCCTTTAAGAAGCGTGCTGCTCCCTTCCCCAAATATTTAATGCTAGCTCTTGTGTTGTTTTAGATTGCCTTAAAAAGGGTCTGTTACTGTAGGCCTACTTCTTGAAATAATTTTTACAAAATTAAAATCAGCCCTCTGATAAAAGTTAATCGACACTGCTAAATGACGATGCTTTTAACATTGCCTGCAAAGTCTTTCATATATTTCTTTATTCTAATAGATTCCAATTTTAATAACCCCTTGAAAATATATTGCAAGGCTTACCTTAATACAGTCTTACCATTGCTTGTGTTTCGCAGCCCTCCCTTCATTGACAGGACGGTATGACCCCAGGGTCCTTCGTTCCTAAACTTTGGCGAATTAAATTTTCGAATTTGTGTTTAAAAGTTGAAAAAAGTGCTAAATTACTCTTCTTGCCATTATAATGTTTTACATATTAGCCATTTCTAATAATTGCTGCATTAAAGTACTAAAGAAGAACTCTTGAATGGCTAGAAGCTTCGCCTTCGTTCTTTTAAAAGTGGTCAATACACTTATCTCTCTCTTATTTCATCAAGGGGTTATTGTTTACATCGTACTTATAAAAACCTATGAAGCATCCACCCTACGCTTCCGTAACATATCACTTTTTTAAAGAACGCTTTATACTGGTCAATCATATTACTTGTTTTTCGGCCTTAAAAATTTTAATATTGCTACAGTATTTTTTATCTGCTGTGGATCGTCATTATCTGCTGTGGGTGAGTGATTATGAATATTAGTATTCTGCGAAAAGCAATAAAACAACAACAGTGTTCATTTGATATGTCCTGAGGAAGGGAAGCGAGTTCCAATCCTCGCCACCTTTATCTGTTCATGAAAGAAATTGGAATTTTCTAGATGATTAAAAGGTAATCAATATTGAATAACACTTATCAGAACAACATCAAAATAACAAATGTACTTACTGAAACTTTAAATCGCATGCTATCAAGAAGGAGGGAGAGAGCTAATCATTTTTTGTCATCAGTTATAATCATTCAATATCGAGTTCAATATGACAAATATCACAGTTTATATAAAATTGTGCCGTTGTAAAGACAAGTAGGAACTGACTTATTCTGTTTACTGCCGGTTACACTTTTTGCCTTGACAAAGTAGGCAGGAACATCTGAACAACGACTTTTGAAGATAACCTCAGGAATTACATCTACGCTGTAAGT
Source organism: Alatinidae sp. Z8VKAUB7J3 (assembly GCA_010016025.2). Lineage (NCBI taxonomy): Eukaryota > Metazoa > Cnidaria > Cubozoa > Carybdeida > Alatinidae > Alatinidae sp. Z8VKAUB7J3. The sequence goes on along the minus strand of JAAAKM020006971.1, from coordinate 229,501 downwards.
TGCAAAATCTCATTCTGTCCCCCATGCAGCCTACATTCACATTTTTTGATTTCTTTCAAAACCTTACGGTCGGAGCTAAAGTCCATTCCCAAATTCTGACTAAACTTTGCTTTGTATTTGGCCGGAAATACGTCAAAGGTGAGAACTTTGACGTTATTGGACGATTAATGAATGAAAGGTCATGTGACATGGGACAAATTCGAGCGCGAAATCGAAGAGCCACGAGCTATTTGCTCAAACTCGCAATCTGATGTTCAACGGCTGTTAGTCGAGGTGCGACAGATAAAGTTCAAGGTATGTTACTAATGTCCTTGTTTCGTTATGATTTATTTTGGATCTCAGTTTAAGAGAACTTGCTACATTAATATGTACCACATAACTTACATGTATTGCGAACAAAGAAAAGAAGTAGCATATTACGTAATTTTAATCGCAGGGAAATTCCGGTAGACCTTTTGCAAATTACAGAATGTATATGATATGAAACTATGCCAAGAAGAAACTGTCATTAGTATTTTGCAGTGAAGTCAACACTATTCGATACACAACGACAAGATAACTACGCATCCTCAAATTATCAAGAACTCCTTTATATAGACCAGACCAATACTTGTTGATAAGTTTTGCTTCTAGTGCGTAATATTGAGGTTGAGATACTATCATAGATATGTAGACATTCAACTTTATATTTGTTGGCACGGAATATTAATATTCTGCGATAGTGTAATTTTTATGATCTTATCAACACAGTTTTTTGTGTCTCTTACTCCATCAATATCATTTCAGATGTATAAATTTAAATACTAAAATGATAAAACTGGGAGTATAATTTAACATGTAAAAGCGAATGTCTGTAAATTTTGCCAACCGTCGTATTTTTGTTGGAGTTCCAACCATTTCAAAAAACACGTCGGAATAAACTCGAGTATTATTTTGTTTATGATTCGCAAGCGCATTATTAGCTTTTAAATTCAATTTCAGTTTACTTCGTGGTTCATATTATTGATCGATTGTTAGCACAGTTTATTACATTGGAAACCCGATCATTTTGGAATGTGTTTGAAACATGGAAAATATCCTTTATTAAGGGATGGAGATGTCTCTTTTGAGACATATGTCTGACACAAATTGATGGAGAAGGCTCATGCTCGTTACTTTAAAGAAAGCACAGTTCAATTTTTATTGGCTCTTTAAGGATAGGATGAATACTCTAATGAGATTTTACTTGTCGTCAAGCAAAGCAAACAGTTATATTCAGGAACTGAGCACATTTTCTTAGCAGAAAGAATTTTACAGCTCTGATTTGAACAAGCTGTTGAAGTCATAACATAGACCAATTCTTTCTTATTTGGAAATATAATCTGGAGTGATCAAAATGATAAATTTTACATTAACCACGGTCACAACATGCTTAATCAATATAGATCTCATCTCTGGAGGTTTTCGCCAATATGCACAATAAATTATTTGTAGTTGATTTTTGTAAATTCATTGAACACTTTATATTATTTAAGAAAGCAAAGTCGTGATTAAATTCCCAAAGGGAAACTACATAGAAACATGACATTCTATTAAAATTTCTTGCATCATGTGGGTGTGGTGCTATTTTGGAATACTATCCGTCGTTTTGATCACCTGCCAAACCCAAAGGAATTTCAAGAGTTTCAATTAAAACGATCCTAGTTTTTTATGGATCTTGATTTCCTGTGTGCATAACTTTATATCTAAAAGTATATATCAGACGGTAGTTTGGTACTGATTACCTTGAGAATGTTACTTGTGCTGTGTTGTTGCAAATTCATGACCATCAAGCAAACCAATTTATGTGCACTTCTGGAGAGGTGTTGGCTGGCCAAGAAATCAGGCTCCCAAATTCCACTGTAGTAACAAACCATTTATTATCATTATTTTTAAATTCTTTTACTCTATTCAAAGTAGGTTTCGCTATCTTTATTGGGGTATGATGTTGCTTATTTCTTTTGCTGTACGATATAAAAGAGAACTTAGCAGATTGGAACCTCTGTTCCTCTCCCTACTTTAATCGATCATTAATGAATAAAGACAGTCTGCTAAATCACATTACTCGAGATGGGCTTCAGAAACATCTCTTTGGATCAAGAAAGAGCTTTTTGTTTTATTCATATAGAAGTCCCTCTGCATTACATACTTGGTCAACTCCCCCAGTTGATCAATTGTCAACAAGGTAAAATAATATGATGATTTGCGACACAATCTTCAGTTTTGCTACTTTTTCAACAAACACTAAACGATGACTGAGAAGCAAAAAGGGCGGATTTTTGAATTTCGGTACCACTATATATTATGATATTTAATAAACATAAATTTTAATTATATATGTAATCTATATATTAATCGATAGGTAAATAACTGGGCTAACACAATGTGAAGTCATTTAGGGGGTCTACATATTTTCCGGAGAGTAATGACTGGTCGGGTGACACCCACCACCCGCTCTCTTTAAACACAAATTATCATAACATCGCGTTGGAAATCATACGGAAAATAGGCACTTACCAATGCTCCGAAATGTATGTGAGCCTCCTGACTGTGAAAATTAATGTGAGTTAATCCAGTATTATTGTTTGGAAATTCAAGATAATTTGCACTACACCAGCACCTCCAACCGAAGCATCGATCGCAACTTGCTCTTTGCAAAGGTGCGCCAAAACAAAGACAGAGCGGTGAGGACGACCTTAGTTCATCAAGAGAGACGGTCAGAGAAATCTCTTTCTCGGCAAGCGGAAAAATCGAACGGAAATAAAGAAGGTAAGTAAAATTAAAACTAACTTAAGAGATGGCAACATATGGAAATAAAGCACATGAAAATCTAAATGACAATTATCCGACAGGAACAGTAAGTTTGACTAGGCGTTGCGATTTTCCTCTTGCTGAGAAAGAGATTTCTCTTTAGCCCCGTGAAAGGCTCTATGCAGATTTTGCAGCTGAATATGGGTTTCAACACATAACATCAAGTCCATACTACCCTCAAAGCAATGGCAAAACGGAAGCTACGGTAAAAGTTGTAAAGAATATCCTGGCCAAGAATTGTGATGACCTAAACAAAGCCCTTCTTATCAATCGGAACACTCCAAATACACATATGACATGGTCACCAGCTCAGCGTTTCTTGTGTAGAGTAATCAAGTCTCCTGATCTACCATTAACAGAGACACTATTACAGCAGCAAATTCCAAAAGATGTTACAGAAGAGTTAACATTAAAGAAACAGAAAGTAAAACAACAGTGTGACAAGCGAGCAAAACCATTGCCTGAGCTTCAAGTTGGAGAACACATTGCCTTTAAACCATCTGATAAAGGCCCCTGGAAGTCTGGTACCATCGTTAACAAAGACAGCAAACCTAGGTCATATGGCATTGTTGATGAAAATAATGGTTGTACTCAACGTAACAGACGTCATCCGAAACCACTTAGTGGTTCATTTCAGCTGTCACCTTCTGAAACAGATGTTGAGGATGTACTGTTACCATCTACATCGCTGACAACACAAACCTCACCATCTCCCTCACCTACAGAGCAACCAAGGCAAACCCAGCAACTAGTACTAGATAAGCAACATACAACACCAAGCCCAGCGTACAAAACGTCACGATATGGCCGAAAGATTAAGCCAAGACCAGTTCTTGATTTGTAGCCATAGAAGTTTTGAAATGGACGCTTTTGTTCCTGTTTTATCTGAACTTTGAGAGACTTATTTGTCATCATTTGTTACCTTAAGATTAGAGATATCTAGAGACTCTGAAATATACAGTAACTACTTATGTTTAATTTATCTATGCTTGTTTGTAAAGATAAAGAAAAGAAAAGAGATGTTAACCATTTGCCTAGTTTAGTCTCATTTTTGGAACACAATGGTGGACAGATTAGATTGTTGGCTGATAGCCACACCGTATCGATTGAAATCATCTTTGCTGCAGGACATCCATACGTATATTACAGCGCTATTTTGAATAGTGTAAGGTACAAATTTGTCTGGTATTATTAATCGCCGACAACAAGAAATGGACAATATTACCCTATATTAACTGCCACGGTTTGTGGTCTCTAGCTGAAAAAGTTCCATAGTTAAAATCCGGGAAAGATACTCAGTGGCGGAACTCTTGTTCACTGACTGCACTGAGGGTGGATTAACCCCTCCAAAAATTGCTACAGCCCTCCTATGCCCCCAAGTTATTGATGTAAGGAACACCACATCATTTCCAATACACGTTGTTTTTTTATAAGAACACTTGGTTCCAGTTTCAGCGTGCAGTTTCTTAATTTTCCGTGTATTTTCAGCCTAAGGTTTTTCTTATTCTGTTTCTTAGGCCCAAGTCAAACGTCGCTCTTCTCATGCGCCGAACCTAATACAATTAGGTTCGACGATGGAGCGGCTTTGGAGAAGCCTTAGAAATGCAGAGAAGTCTTAGAAATGCATAGAAGCCTTAGAAACGCAGAGAAGCCTTGAAAGCTATTGTAAGCGGACAAACAATGGGGAAGATCAAACTGAAGGATCCAGTCTGGGTAGAGGAGTGACCACCTGGTTAACTAATTTTAGAAGTCCTCACGGAAATCCACTGATAACAGGTTATCTAGACGAACAGATTCCAATAACACACAAGGATTTAGAAATAAATGACAATCCTTCTACTGTTGAAGAATGGAAGAAATTCAAATCTAAAAACTAGTACTGCGGAGAAGCTGGCTGAGACGATTTCTCACTTCAAGTGGGAATTATAAAGTTAATACTCAAGATTCATGAAATAGTTAATCGTGAGAAAAAAACGAGTTAAAACGATGAAAATATATTTGGAGAGTGATATTATTGCTCAGACATTTAGTTGCCATGTTTTGAAGGGTTCGGCGCACTAGTATAGCAGTAGAGGGCTTTGCTCCCTGGTAGGTAGTCCAACCTAAATTCTTCTTAACCTTAAAACAAAGGATCTTTTAAAAAAAGCTCTGCATCATGCTCAAGTGTCATGTTTGCTACCGTAGGGCGTGTGATACAACAGGGACCTGGGGTTGGCCTTTCTATTTTGATAATCATTATCACTATTCTCTAAATTTAGTCCATTCCCTCTCCCCAAGCAAACCTCTTAAGTGTGTTGGAGGTAATTGTTGTGAACCAATACTAAGAGTTACTTTAAATTGCAGAAGTTTTTTGACGCCCTAGCGAACTTTATAGGACGCCTTGTTTGTTGTTATCCATGTTCTTGATCGTGTGTACATATTCAAAAACGGAGCTATAGGCAACGGTTATCATATGCATGTTTGCATTCCGCTTCTTATTTCTCTTAACAATTCCCCCAATTTTACTTTCAAAACAATCAATAGCCACTTTACTTCTTCGATTATTGATACTTGTCAATAAAAGTACTATATCATCTGGAATATGAAAGAAGTCAAAACTACATCTAAGCTATTCCACTGCTAACTGAGTTATGGTGATGCTTTGTAGTGAAAAGGCTACACCATTTACTTCCTGATACTTATCACCAGGTATCGCAACTAATTTTACGCGAAGAGATCAGAACCACTCTTGAATGACACATCAGAGCAGAAAGAAAGTCGCGCATTACGAAGTACAGTACAAGAAAATTCGTTAGAAGATCTATTTCTGTATTGACAGCTAAAAAAATCTGTTTACAATGTTAAACGGTCATGTAACCACTTGCAATGTACATTTACATTTGAGAATTTAATGAAGATACTAAGACATCTCAGGAGAATGACAATATGAAATTATCTCATCAGCAATCTGTAATGCCTTAATGATCAATCTTTCCCTTTAGTTCCTGTCTTTTAAATCGACATAACTTACAGTGGAGTAAACAGCGAGCGATTCAACTTAAGCACCGTCCTTCCACTACTTAGAAATGAACTTTCAAATTACATAAAGTTGCACGCTATGTCCGTTTAACGAGAATTAAATACTACTACTGTAATTTCAAAGAAAGAAAAAACTTTTGCTTTTACCCTGTTGGAAAGCGACGCGTAGTGATAGCGCAGGGTATGGGCTCGTATTTTTTATGATAACACTACCTCTTTTCTTACAAAATATTTGGAGTGCTGTCTTTAACCGATTGCAAAAATCGTGCGATGTTTATGATTTGGAAGCTAGATCCTTCCTATTTATGTACCTAGTGTCATATTGATGACATTGTGATTTTACCTCAGGATAAACATAATTATTATTCAAAATCACATCCTTGTTGTACGGTTGTGTTGTTGCTCATGATGTTAACACTGTTCATTTCAGTTGAGGTATGACTAATTCTATGCCCTTACTCTTGATTATACATATAAATTGTTAATTCATATTCTGTGACGGACATGGTAATAACTAACAATTCTCCCGATTGGAGTAAATTTAGTACCTAAAGTGCAGATTATTCGACGATAACGTACTCTACGAACATAAATATTAGTATTTAAGTAAAATATATTGATTTACGCTTCACAAATTTAGAGTCATAGTGAATATTATTCAATGCACACGATAATTTAAGGAGATATTGTCACTTCATAAGTTGGGAATTTCCATTATTACGTCTGTGATGGGTATTGATTCTTACTACCAAAACAAATGAAAACGGTTATTGCAGAAAGTGTACACAGCTGCGTATATGTGTACGAATTCCCCTGCGCCTGCCAGACACTGTCCTGCGTCTATGCCAGGATTGGCTTGATTTTCAAGCATTACATTGTTTTTGAGTTATTGGTAAGTTTTACGGAAGACATATTGAGTATTGACAGCTGTTTCTAGCGAACATGGTAATATGGTACTGGGTAGCCAACTGGGGCGTAGCAGCCACAACCACCATTTGTAACATAACCACCATATCCATTGTTTCCTATATATCCATATCCGCCATATCCACCATATCCACCGTAACCACCATATCCACCGTATCCACCGTATCCACCATATCCACCATGAACCACATGATCATTGAGAATGTTTGTATGATCGTGGACGGTGTGAACAGTGTGAAGGTCGTGATGCACACGGCCATGATGACCTCCGTGATGAATTGTTCCATGATGCCCTACATGGCCAACGTGAACAGGATGCAATGGATCAATGACGATGTCATCGTGTCCGTACCCATGTCCTATCCCATGCCCATGACCTTCAATAGGACCATACCAATCACCATGTCCATGCAAAACGCCGTGATGAGCCGTATCATGCACAACATCGACTGGACCTGCAATTGTCGTTACACCATGACAACCGCAATCGTGATGCCCGCCAAAGCCACATCCATGCCCTCCATGTACTCCATGATGTCCATTGCAGCCGTATCCTACTTTGATAATTTGTAATCTAGGATCGTCATTGCATCCGCAATTACAGCTACAATCACAAGGAAGGACATTAACAGGTGTTATTGGCCCGATTCCAGCATACCCACAGCTACCCTTTTTGTCGCCTTCAGATGCATCATCATCGTCACTACTGCTGCTATCACTATCACCTCCTTTAGCAATCTCTTCTTTCTTATGAAGAGGTCCTGAACAAACACAATGATTAACTACAGGACCAGGGAATGGAACATGGTCTGCAGGATAGATCGGCACTCTAGGATAACCGTACCCTCCTCCTAAGGCTAAAGGATAAGCAGGGGGGTTTACTGGAAGAGCCACGATCGAATTATAATATGGATATTGTGCTCCATAGCCATAACCTCCATAACCTCCATAGCCTCCGTAGTATGCGTTGCCATATCCATTCCCGTTTCCGTATCCGAGCCCAAGACCGTGCCCATTTCTATGTCCGTGTCCACGATTATGAACAGTAATATGTTCGTGAATGTGGTTTTGTGCGCTATGATGGGGATTTATATGAACTGCATGGTTCGGATAAATATGTACGGCTCCCGTATTGTGGCGAGCATGATGATGGTTAATCCACCCTCTGTTTGTTGCATTTACATCTTTGCCTCCTTTCCCTTGCTCCTTGCCTTTTTCTTTATTGTCCTCAGTTGCAGAGATAACAGATCGTGATTCCCCTTGAGCTACTGAATTTGTGTTGAAATCTTCTTTTACATTATCGTCTCTTGTTTCTACATCAAGATCATTCCCCTCTTCTTCACTTTTGGAAGTCTCGTCGTCTCCTTCACTTCTTCGTTTACGAACCTCCTCTGACTTATCTGCTGTATCAGAGTCGTTAGTGTCATTTTCTTCCTCGTTTTGTGGTTCCTGTTCTTCTTTACTTACTTCATCTTTACGGGCTGCACTTTCTTCGCCAGATCCACTCTCCTCCGAATTACTTTCCTCTTCCTCCTCGTCAGAATCTATGTCTACACTTCGAGTGTCTCTATTCGCTGCTGAAGTCTTAAGTTTTGTTCCATCTTCCCTTTGGACAAAACCCTTCCCCTGTAACGAATCTCCTGTAGGTCGCCCTTGTGTTCCAATGATTACGAACAACCATAGTACAAATGGAAAATAAATGGGTAACTCCATTGCTATAGCCTCTATCAAAAATCTGTTGTACTATTGTAGGAGAAGTACCAACACAAGGCGAGAGATCGTAGCATAGAGAAACCTGTAGGGCTCTTCACATTTAAAATACAACCACCAGCTTTATTAGCTGCCAAGCGAAATAACCCTTGAAAGTACTTGACTGGAAATGATACGGCTATTCACTTTTATGAGCATACCTACAAACAAATAAGAAATCACTAGTTGAGACATAATAGGTCTGTCAAAAATGATAACTTTCAAGTACTTTAAATTATCATAGGCTATTCAGATTGACTGGCAGTTGAACCTTTTCGGATCTTAAATATCACCCTCTGGGTTGAAAAACAACATACAAGGGACAGGAACTGAAGGATTACTTAATTTTTAGACGTTCTCACGTTTTGGGAGCCTTATGGCGTAAATATTCAAATATTCGTCTTGTTGCCTAAAGATCTATTTCAAGAATAACTATTGCCGTACAAATAGAACTCCCTTCATTCAAGAATTTAATATTAACAAGCAAAACATTTACGTCAATGCAATTAGTAGAAATTTCTAATTAAACTAAAATTTTCGTTCTTGAAGCTTTGATCTTAAGGTTAACTACCTGAAAACGTTGAAGAACCAGACGAAGGATCAGAATTAGAAGTTTTATCACCATACAGACAAATTGGTTGATTGAATATTTTGTTGGCATGGTATAGTAACGTGCTCTTGTTCTCTTTCTTAAACCTTTTAACATACTACCTGTTTCCCGTTGAAGGGTGCCAGTAACTCAAGGGTTTAAACTAAAAGATTTGACTGAAGCAAATTGAACTAACGCTCTTAGATATTAAAATAGCATCACATCTTTTCTTACGCTAAGTAGAGGTAGACCTTTTTTCAGATGTAACGCGTTGATCTGAGCAGAAGTAGCAAAATTTAATACCATTCTAGAAATTTGCATTAAAGCCTGAGATGGAGCCAAAAGATGCAAACATGGCGTGTGATACAACGTAGTAAGATTAAGCAAGTTGTGTGTTTTCACTTCATTGCAATATGTTTTAATTGAGTGACAAATATTTATGGCAAAACAGTGAGGGAACGTAGATTCATCATCTATCTAAACTAAGCTTGTTTGACCTTGTTGCCGTGTAATCATGACATTTAAACACTAAAAGTGTCGCAACTATTTTCTTTATCTTCAATGATATTACTCTGTTAACAAACTTCAGGCATAAAACGAAAACAATCTGGTTGGATAGCATTTGCTCATGCGCACTCCCTGCCACATGCAACTTCTGAACACCATTTTATTTTTAAGGTGAATCTTCAGTTTTAGGTACCGCCTTATTGTTCCTTAGGGTTACTAGTTAAAAGTATAAAAGTATATAGTATAAAAGTTGTTATAACTCCTAGCATATCACAAAGTGCACAAGATATTCTTGTTATCTTGGCAATGTCTACGTTATGTGTAAGTAAAAGTATGATAACAGTTTGAGATAAATTAATTATTCAGGACTTGAGCTAGGCATACAACCTGTAACTAGAATAAAGGATCGAAAAAAGGGTTCATAATGCAGCACGAAAATTAGAAGATGCAACCTTTGATCAAACAATATGAAAGGCGAGAAACTTATGTCTTTGAATGAAAAAAAGAGTGGCAGAAGTAGTAAGTTTCAGTATATATGAGAGCACAGTCCATGCAATTGTTAAGTAACTGGAGAGAAAAATCTACAAAGTCCACTGTTAATTTGAACAGGTCAGAAAAAGAGTCAGTTCAACGCTGATCATAGGTATCGGACCGAGATGATATGGATGAGAGGACAATACGAGCAAACTAGTTAATACATTCAAGTCAGGAGTCTTAAGGGAAACACTGCTTCAGTCATTGCTTCTCTATTATAGTGAGATAAGGACGTTAACCAACGAAACGAACAAAACTCTTCACTTAGTCTTAAGCACAATCAAAACTCAAATGCTTAGATTGGATGTTAATACATGTAATGACTAGAATTCTCTCCCTCGACAACGGCCACGTGGTCAACCAATGTACGAGAAAGGAGGGTTTGTCCACCAACATCCAACATCCCTTGGTGATACTCTCTTGAAAGATTTTGATCTCCGTTAAATAATTGGAAAGCCCAGTGGAACATTTGTTGTATGATACCGTAATATGTTTCGTTTTACAACAAGATTGTTTGACCCAAACTGATCCATGATTGTTTATATTTGGATGAATTGAAAGCATCTAGCCGTAGGCTTTCTTTATACCAAAGCTAGGTACATTGGATGGCATAGTTGCTAACTTGTGCTTTGTGGAGTCAATCCTAATAATATTGCTTTGGTACCATCAAAGTGCGACCTTTTCTGCAAATAATCTCAATTAGTACCTTCATACCAACCACATCAATCTCAAAGCTCTCTTCATTCGTGAAAAGATAAATAATGGCGATATATAAAGACTATATTGTACGAAGGAAACATGCTAGCTGACGTTTTGACAAAGGTCTATCAAAATACAAGTCTGTTTATTATAAAACTATGCTGGTTACTCAAACACGCATAGATTTTATCAAGTTGTTAAGTCATCAGTTTGTATTACATGTTGAGCGGGAGTGCCAGAAATGACTTTATTTTATATTTAATGCTATCATCTTGTCATGTATATCGATCAGTTGACGGCTATTCTTTTGTCGGCGTGTCTTTGTATCATGGTATTTTATAATCTATACTACGTTTAATGTGTTGAAAATCTTTAACCCCTTTTCACTTTCTTCTTTGTT
>JAAAKM020006971.1:201764-212271 GCA_010016025.2 Alatinidae sp. Z8VKAUB7J3 | reverse complement strand
TTCCAAAACTTAAATAACCTAGCATCTCCCTGTTAAAATTAGAGTTCTGTCAGAATTCTGAATACTAGCAGCTAGCTACCAATGTCGGGCCAGATAATACTCTTTACTCACTCCATTATCAAAGTGCACTTAACTAGAAAAGAAACTGTACTGATGATATGTAACAACTATCAGTACAACAATATTTACAATCATTTTTAAAAATCATCAAATGAAATTTCGCCTCCTTCTGTAATAATTCTTGGTTTCCTTGAATACCATATTTCCTCTTATTAGTGCCAGGCCTCAAATTAGTGCCACCCTCTAATAAGCTTCGCACCTTGAAATAGAATCATTTTATTATCTCCACCCTCTATATAGACACCTCCCCTCTAATAAGGACTGCACCTAGAATAAGTGGCAACTATTAGAAAAAGGGAAAAAACATACAGAAGGGTAATAACACAATAAAATACGTTTTTGAAGCTTCTGAATTATTTTTCATCTTTCATAAACCAGGCAAATTTCATAATTTTTGAGAACTCAGGCTTATAATCATTTTGAATTCTTCATTAATGCCGCCCCCTCTCATTAGTGCCGCCTTCTAATTAGCACCACACATTGTTGGTGAATTTTTAAATAAGTGCCTGGGGCGCTAATAAGACGAAATATGGTAACTTGGGCGAAACACAGCAGAGCAGCACAGCAGCACCGCAGAGCCACATAGAAACACAATTGGAAACAGTGCTCTGATGACTATCACTGCATTAAGTTTACTAGTCCTGTTTCCTTACAGAGTTTCTCAATATATCACTAAATCTTATTGATTTACTTATTCAGTATCAATCTATGGCTTATTGGCGGGCTATCCAATTTGTGGTCCACATAATACATGTGGCCCAGCAAAAAAAGCAGAGAAAACACATATTTCAAGACTGGGTTGAAAACTCCTTTGCTTTGTTATTCCTTAGTGAAGATGAAGCACCAAGGAGCTGATTCTAGTGTCTTTTCTAAGTTAAACACATCTTGTTATTTAATTGTGTTTGTTAGAAATTTCATAAATTGCTTGCTAAAAATGTATGGCCTGGCTTAACAATACTGTTTCAAACCACACTCAGCTGAGTATAAAATTGAAAATCCCTAGCTTAGTGTCTCAGAATTTCACTGGCATTTGTTTACATATCCAAGTAAGTCTGAAATGTCATGAACATGAACCAATAGTAAATGGCACATGCAGGCGAAACTGAGAGATCAGGACCTAAATACTGCGTGATGATAGGCTGTTGATGTTTTTACCCACCGTTACATAGATGTCACAATGGGCCACAAAGGTCTAAAACAGCTAAAACAGGCTTAGGATGTTATACAACTCCTGTTTGCTACCTGCTGTCTAACCAACAAGAGCATCAGCTTTAAACTAAAAGTCTTTGTTGTAGGATGCTGAGAGAATGTTTGCTTAAAAGTTAGCTACTGGCTGTGCATGCTTTGCTAATTTTCAAATATTATCAATGATGAACACTCATGAAAATGCTGAGAAAGACATGAATAGATTTTACTGCCACACGTAACTGGTTGCAGCTAATACCCTTTTTAATCAGGAAATGGGAACAAGAGTATTGGGTGTATTTTCTGTGCAAACAGTTAATTGAATAAATCAAAGAGTCCCCCTCCCCTACCCCATTACTATAGCTAGGATTATTGATTTGTTCTACTTGTACTCTTATTCTGTATTAACACCAATTTTAATGGGAATAAGTTTAAAAGTAGCAATGTTTATTAATACCTTGTCTTTCTTGTCTTGTCTTGCATATGGATAGCAAGGTATCACTGCTGTAACCCTTGATGCTGATGCAATTTTGCATGCATTGATCATGATCAAGAGTTCCATCAAGTTATCATTGATGTCTCCACAACCACTCTGTAATATGTAGACATCCTCTCCTCTTACTGACTCTGCGATTTCAACACTAATTTTAAAGAAAAAATATGATGATCAAACTCTAGATCTTACTAATATAATTTAGCTAATACTGAAATTGTAAAATGAATGAAAAGAATGGTTTTGAAATAGTTTAGGCATAATTATACCATATAATATGCCAATATAAAATAAAAAATAAATATATATATAATATAAAATATACCAACACAATATTATCTCCCATTAAAGGTCTGGCATTTCTTCTCCAATTAAAGGGCCAGTGGTAATGACAACATTACTAAGGGTCGTCTGGAATCAATTAGAGTGATGGTAGTAGAGAGTTAGCATAGCAGAAGCTGAGTATGTCTGACAACTGGCTCTTAATGTACAATCTCTTTCCTAAGCTCAGTTCAACGTGTCCATCCGTGTCTCATTTTAAACTATCCGTTCCATGGCTATCGGGTAACCCGAGGATAGCTTCCGTGATGTAGATGCCACAAAAGAAGGATGGCTTAGACCGCTCGCGCATACTATTACCCTACTCCAGGCCAGTGTAATACGTAGTTGTTGGCAGGTTATCGTGGAACAGCTACAATCCATTTAAAATGTCAAATAGTTTCATATCGGTCCTTGTATGGAATCATTGAGCTGCAATACGTATATTTCCATACGAGATCAACATATTTCAGTGGAAAACCCAACCTCTCTCTTTTGAAGTTATTCGTCCTCAAAACATGTCTGTTTACTTTAAAACCAACTGACCGCAAGCCACGTCAATGGCATCTTATGTTGTTACTGTGACAAATCATTTGTGCCTGTATGACCTAGATCTGTCATATACAATGCTGTGTCTTGCCGACCAGTGTTTACGAACTGGTGGCGAGACTGCAGCCAAACTGGTGCATCTGTCGTGAGTCGGCATCAGCTGCCATCTAAATACGAAGATACTAGAGAAACCGAACGTGCTGACGCTATGTCAAACAACACCATTAACTCCAGAGAATACTCCTGCGAAGTCGCAGTTAAAAAGCAGTCCGCCATTAGCAAATATCCGCGGAGAGCGAAGACCAAATTACTTAAGCTCTCAAACCCACGCAATGCGATTTTGCTAGCATCGCGAGATATATGAGCATTATGAGTGTAACATAGCACCTTACCTCGTCTCTTTATTCGAAAATTTTCGTAGATTGCATTTTGCAAGGTCGAGGCCAAGGCGATCTGCAACTCTTCTAGCAAGATCGTTATGGGAACTACCACCAAATACTTTAATATTAGGCATTTTCTTGCACAATTCAGTGGTTTCACTGACCAAGTCTGGATTAGTATCTCCTATCATCAACTACGAATGCTGATGGCCATGTGGAAACAAAGTGGGGATGCGCGCCAGGGAAGAAAATCACAGGGAGATAGTACATCAAAATTTTAGTTACTTGGTTGTATATATTATTTACCTTACACTAAACAACTTTGTTTATTAATTCTAACGAAGTATGTAAAAATACTGACATAATCAGACAAATTTATAAAATACGATACTGTACTAAATTACAGCAGTAGAGTCTCCGGTTAGAATAGTCACAGGGGATCAAAAAGAATAGTCTCTTCGATCCCCTGTGAATATTTCGTCCGGATACATAAAAATTTGGCGGGAACGCGCAGTTACTTCCAAGCCGTTTCTTGTTGTGGAGAACATGATTTCACCTCACCACCTTAGCAACGTCAACAAAGACAGTTTTTGGTGCAGGATTCCTATTGACGCTTTTGCCACATTCATCAGGAGACATTACTGAGATCATCATCCCAAGGGTGTCACAAGCGGAGAATTGCTGTTTACGATGAGCGGGGACTGGGGTCGACAGTTTTGATGGAGAGTGCTCAACTTGTTCCATACAAAAATCCCTGGAGTTGCAGAGCCCCACTGGAACAATGATATTGAGGACGCCTTTGACCAATGGATTTTTTATCATACATATTTAAGAGAAAAGGATGACCAACATAGACTGGGAGTTGTCATCATCATTGCAAAAGATTTCTCAGGCTGTATGGAATCATATGAACAATTCTCAGAAAGGATTACCAGCCCAACTCTTGACACTATTGTAGGGAAATTGGCAATATTTCAAGTATATGTACCAGATTCTAACTACAGTGATGAAGATTTCGATCTTTTCTGCGATATGCTCCAACAAGAAATTGAAACAATCACCCCAACCCCCACCCCCACCAACTCAACTCTTATTCTCTCTGGCTACTTCAATGCCAAAAGTAGGACTGAGTTTGCAGACAGACGAAAACTTGTCCGTGAGCATTAAGTATGCTGATGATACAACATTACCATCCCTAAAATCTGACAACCACAAATGGCCACCACAGAACTTCAACAATCCTGCTTAATCTTCAATGTTAAGTCCGAAATGGCTGTATAACCGTACGCGTACTGCTCAAATTGGGGCATGAAAATTAACTCTTGAAACTGCAAAGTCCTTACAACATCAGAATGCAGCATTTAACTGCAAGAAGAGTAACTTTAAAATGTAGATGGCTTCGTCCTTCTAGCAAATTTAGTACCCAACATCAGCAAGGATTTACATAGAAGAATAGGGCTTGCGCTGGTTTGAAAGGCCATCGGGTTCAACAGAGGCATCCAAATGAATTTAAAAGCATGGTTTTACGGATCTTTGATGGTTTCAATTGCAATATATGCCTCCCAAGCATGGACCCCAAAGCATGAATCACAAATGAAGAAAATAAGTTGCTGACATTCGAAATGCATTGTTTGAGGTCTTTGCTAGGTGTTATAAGACCTAACAGAGTACGAAATGTTAACATTCCTGCAGCCAAGGGAATTTTTAAGACAATTCTAGACATCATTAAAGAAAAGCGCCTGAAGTGGGTCGGCCATGTATGCAGAAAGCCGGATGCATCCCTAGTTTACCAGTCCCACAAACAAAGTTTTCAGCAACCACGACCAATAGGAAAACCGCCAAAAAGATGGACGGATTGTATCAAAAAAGGCACAGGCCTTCCCATCCTAACATTGGAAAGAAGAGAACAGGACAGAAGTCAATGGAAACAGAATTCCATAAGAAGAACAAAGAGTCACCAGGACCTACGCAAGAAATCAAGTAAGTCAAATCAAGCCCAACTCCACAGCCACTGTACACATACCGGTTAATCTTTCTAGTTTATCTACTTCTGCTACCAGGAACTTCCATGTCAACTCACTTTTCCATACTTTCCTACCCAGGTATAAAACTCTGCAATAATTAGTAAGAGTACATCCCATCTCCCTTGCCCCTATCTTAATACAGCCCTCAAAACTCAAGGAATAGGTTACAGTTGGAGGTAATTCTTCAATTCGGCACAAAAGAACTTGGCTTTCCAGTGGCAATCTGGACCTGTTGTGATCTCAAACTGCTGTTCCGATTCCTATTCAAACAGCAGCAACAACAACAGCAAATTGTTTCAAAAGATAAGCCTCATACGAATCTGGATGGCTCTACCTTGATATTAAACATTTCCTTATCTGTCTTTATGTCTTTCTTTACCTCTCCTCTTCTTCCTAATATGAGCTTTCTGCCACCATGAAGAACGGTCAGTTGCACGAGTCATCAATTTCTTCTACCAAGTAACTTTCCTTATATCAGCTAACTGATATTCGTGCTGCACATACAAGGTTTCCACATATGTCTTGTTTTATCAATCTTTAGATGAAACTTCAGATGACTATTTTCCAGTCAATGTTTTCAATGTTAAATTACACCCACTGTGTTGCTACCAACACCTTCGTTGTAGCGTTGGCTGTGGCTACCATATGCTATGGTTTGTGAAAGGGCAATCTGAGATTTTTTCCGTCACTCTTCATTGGTCATTCACAGCCAACTTCTATGCTTAGAGTAGGGCTGTTGGACCACGACCGGACTTTAAGGCCAAATCTTTAAGGAAAAAGAAATTAAAAGGGGTTTAATATTCTCCTTTTCCATATTATTTATTTGTTTTTAGCATGAAATGCTAGAGAGGTTATCATTAAGGTAAAGTTTTAGTTGAAACCAAATAAATACTTTAAACCCAGTAATTTGGAAAAGGTCAAATTGTTCCCAGTTACTGCCCCCTCTCCCCAGCCAATTCTGGTCTGGAAGCCGTTCCCTGATTTGTTACCTTTGAATTCGGTTAATAAAAGCTGTATCACGATACCACTCTGTAGTTTTGTAGTTCTGCATTAGAGAGCTAAAATTGATTCCTTTTTCTCACTATGTGATATTGCTATTGGATGATTTTCTAGTCAAATAGAAGACCGCAACTCGTCGACATTGCTCGCAGATGTTCAAGATTAAAACAGATATAAGCTAGAACTTCAACTACCGTTTCTAAAGCTGTACGAAATCAATCATATTTTGCTGCAAACGTCTCTCTGGGCGCCAGAGAACTACGACTTTCACGTATGACAGTCACTTACGGGTTAAAAAAACGTGAATTACTGATGTATGAACAATATCGATCAATCATTAAGACATAGGACATGCAGAACTGTTACATCTTGTAAATTTACAATATAAAAGAAATCTGCATGATCCTAGTACAAAGTGACATTAAAGCAGATCTGGGCTTGTTGCAGGTGGAATACAGTTCATCTCACCCTTAGTGCACTGAAGGCGTTCAGCTATAAATAGCCAAGAAATTAAAGCTAGCGTAAGGCATTGACATTACTTTGACGACAAAATGTACCAAAGAAAGTGTGTCATTTTAGGAAATTTAAAATGTATAAATTCAGCTCATATATTTCAAATTCGGCTTTTTGGTAAATATAGTGTTTGGTTCCATTAAGCGTTGTTTTAGACATTTTTTTCCCAATATACAAGATAGTTTCAAGTTTTTCTCTCCTTGATGATTTTACGTCAATTATCAACAAAGGAACAGAATTGACCTGTGCTTTCCTCATCTCGTGCAATAGCTATCCATATAAAGCTCTTAAAAATACATCCATTCATGAAACTCAGCATGCCATTCTTTGTCTCTGTGAACTTACCCAATAGTTCTATTAGTATTGGATATAAGCATTTAAATACATTCATTGTCTTTACAACACCTGGTGCCTTTCAACAACCCTTCATCGTTGTTCTATGTCTTACAGTTGCTTTCCGCCGTTTTAAAGAGAAGTGAGTTCCTTGACATTGCTTTAAATTTGATTTCTTTTGTCTACTTTTGTCTATATTTCAAGTACAACTGCCATTAAGGTCATTTTGCATTAATTTGTCACAGGAAGTGTCAAGTACCACTGAGTATGAAAATGCAATTCTTGCAAATACAAAACCAGTATATGGTCTTGAAAAGTATTTTCTTGGCAAAAGAGGCTAACATTGATCGCTCCAAAGTAAGTTGATGCTGACAAAAAGGACAGCTCACTTGAAGCAGCTGTTCTCTGCACTGGCTGTCACTGCATCTCTGGGGTCATTCGTGAGCTACTGTAGACTCTAGCGAGCAATGCTTTATAATTATACATTATATATATTGCTTATATTTAATTAACAAACAGCTTCTAACAGTCAAAAGCAGCGCCAAAAAGGACGGGGACGGACTAGTTTTATCTTTTAAAATATACGAAAGCCTTTTCAACTCGCGTACGTTCATCATTATGATGTAAATGTTTTCTTTAATTTCTTTGACTTCGGATCAACGTCTATCTGACGTGTTGACTGAAAGAAATGATCAATGATACCGTCATTTGCGCAACGTCAATGGTACTACTGGTACGTAGATTTTAGAGTGATTTTCTTGAGTGTAATTGTTGCATGCTGCAAGAGACTGGTCTCCAAATTTGAGTAGAGGTACATGTCGATGTTCACCGTTGGAGATTGGGAGATAACACGGCGACAAGAGAAAGTTATATGTGTTATCACTGGGGTCGCCATGGCTTAATTGATAGAGGAACCCTCGACGATAGTTTGGGTCAAGGGTTCGGAATCCCGCAGTGATATCATTTAATTTTCTGATGAAATGCTTCAAGTATATCCATATTGTATCGCCATTTTGTATCCATACTACGCCTTGAAGACTGAACCTCACGTCTACAACATGAAGAAGTGTCTAGAAAGCTATTAACAGTCCGAAGATGCCCATCAATAACTGCTATGGTGTCCGACGGGCTCGAACGTTTGCTTTACGTTATTGTCGTGCTTGTAATGGTTACAGGAAATGTTTACAAGAACTTCCTCAGACCACCTCTAAATTTCCATGTACACAATTAGTACCTTATTTCGTATTCATGTGTTGTACGAAGCTGTTGCTTATGGAGTCCATAACATAATTTCTACATGCATTTTTCTATCAATTATTTTATTGCTTAGGTCGATAGTGTGGTTACAGAACACATTAGATGCTGCCCTGGAACGCGCTAGGGGACACCAAACGCGCCGATTAGAAACCCACGAATTTAGGGTTGGAAGACTGAAACACGAGAGAGTGAAGGTTCCAAGAGGAAAAGATGTAAGAGTTCTGGCTTATTCTCTACTCTAGAGCACATAGATGTCAACAATTACCAGAACATGCCCTGTTTACCTGGTGCATCTGATAAAATTGTGATAGTACACCTTCAATTTAAATTTAAGATGTGGCAGATATTCGATTAGATCGTGATTGAAATTCGGTTTCATTGCATGTCGGCATCATTTTATTTCTTCTTCTGAGTTCCGTTTTTATTAAGGGCTTTAAAGGACATGTCATGCCACAGTTTTCTCTCTCTTGTTATCACTCGTTTTTACATGATGTGCTCATTAGCAAATGTTTGTTCTAAAAGTAATGTTACTTGAACCATTGTGTGCTGTTTACACCACTTTTATGGTTTAGATTTAATTGTCTATCACCATGCCTTTCATTAGCTCCTGCCCTTCGCAATGCGATTGCTGGATTTTCATGCTTCAAAGAAAGCTGTGCTCGAGGTAAATATATTCGTTTCCTTCCTTGATCTTGATCGTTTTCCCTGTTTTTCTCTACTATCTCACTTAGGCATATTTTAAGACTTGCACACTTGTCTTAATGGAAAGTGTTAGCCAAATCGTTGTTGAAGCAAAATATCTGCTTCAGTGAATTCAATCCCGGTATGATGATAAAGCTTTGTAAATTATGAAAGACAGGTATTGCCCTATTAATACATTATCAGCTAAAAATCTGTTGCAGGGGATCGGTAGGCAAGGCAACACGGTACTACTGAGACAAGATAGTACTTTTTGATATACATGGTGGCCTCCTCGAGTTGTCACCTGAAAAGATTCCTTAGGGGATGAAACTAAAGCTCGCCTACCTTTTGTTACAATGCAGCAACCGCGATCTGTGCATCCTCCACGAATGTAGATTACGAGACAGAAATTTCAACATCTCCATCTCTGTGGCTTTTATTCGGCCCAAGGTTGTGATTTTAAAGTTTATGCCAACAACTGAATGCACGAATACACAGTTGTGGCCGCGGCATGTATTTGCAAATATGTAGAACTGTATTATTGAACAATGTAGCTCATCTTTCCCCTGTGTCAGAAGGTCGGAAGTTTGACCAGAGATTCACTAACCCCACAGAGGAGAAAAAGAGACCTGAAACTGTATCTAATGTGTACTGAGACACCTTAATTTACTCTAATTCTAGTCCTTGAAGTAGTAGTTGTTGACTAAGATTTCATCTATGGGCAGATAATTAGTGAAATATGTTGGTTGGTTCTCATTCGCTCATTACACATTGCCTCAGGACTGGAAGCGTCCCAATTTATGATGGTTTCTATTTAGCTTAGGTGTCATTCTAACAGGAAGCGTTCATTTTGTTTGGTTTTCAGATCGAGTTTCAAGATGAAGAGGGAACAGGTCTTGGACCTAGTTTAGAATTTTATGCTTTGGTTGCCCATGAACTTCAGTTGAAAAGTCTTGGAGTATGGGTTTGCGATGATAAGGTAAGCCATATTTTGGTAATGTATTAAGATTTTATTCTTCGCAATAATGTTTGATAGCCTTATAACACACCCGCTATCGATGACGTTTATACTGGGCCCATCTTCAGTAAGGTATGCCTACAAAACGGGGGGTTGAGGTTTTTTATGCTATGGCTTCTTATTACACTGAAGGAGAGAACAAACTTAATTTGCTATCAGGTTCCTCCGCAGTAGAACATTATTTTGTACAGGCGGTAGTGAAGTAGCACCTCACTGCTGGGTGCTAAACTGTGACATAATTTGTAAATCGTATTGTAGGTTGAACATAATGAACATTTGTGTGAACTGTTCTTCAGTTTCGTCAGTTTGTAAAAGAAGTGTCTTTCGCTTCAAGTTTAAAGCTGCTGCCGTGTTGCCGTTATGTAAGAAGACTTAGTTGAAGTGGAAACTATCTTTTTTTTAACTCGAGGATTGAACCAGGAGCATCTTACATGACTCAATTTTCCTTTCCTGTTACATATTACAACCATGTACTTTGAACAGGAAGTTGAGTATTGTGCCATAGTTGCAAGTGCAACAAACGTGAATATATGTTTTAGGGCTTGAACTGGAGACGCATAGATCATGAACTCGTTTAGGAGATACTGAGTCGTCCTTATTAATCACATATGGCAAAGTTCCAGTCCCAATCTCAACG
>JAAAKM020006971.1:181704-197048 GCA_010016025.2 Alatinidae sp. Z8VKAUB7J3 | reverse complement strand
GAGGATCTGATAGAGGAAATTTTCCAACTTGGGAACCACTGTTTACATTTGCTTTAATGAATTCGTCTCGGGGTACCATGTGTAACATATCACTTAAGAGGTATGGGGGCTGCTGATTACTATTAAGCAGGATGGATAATTTACAAAACAGTGCTGTGTAAATGGGAGGCGGATTTTGAATAAACTGGAACCGAAATGTATATTCCGAAAATCGTTGCCGACGTCCAATAATTTGACGGGGAAGGTAGATAAGTATAATCAAAGTGAGTTGTCCCTCTTCGACCAACCTAGCTATCTTGACCACTTAAGTTGGAATACGTATTTATATCAAGTACCGCAACAGTTACTGTGCTTTTCATTTAACACTTATATCCCCATTTCTCTTTGTTTCAGTCCTTTCTTCAATTTGCAACTGGATGTTCTTCACTCCCACCTGGCGGTCTAGCAAATTTGCATCCTCGATTAACAGTTGTCAGAAAGTCAGGGGAAGGAGATGGAAGCTATCCATCTGTAAATACATGTGTACATTACTTGAAACTGCCAGACTATTCGTCTGAGGAAGTTCTTAAAGAAAAACTATTAGCCGCGACGAAAGAGCGAGGCTTCCATCTGAACTGATCGTTGATATAGCTTCGATTACTAAAAATCAGTGGTCGTTTAACTGCCAAGCTGCACTGCCTCAGGCCCTCGTTAACGGAATTGTTTACATTAGCATTTTATGAAGAGTGGTTTTGCCCGAGCATTCAGTGGTTGCAGCAATTGCTCAAAAACAGCACTGTCATAGGTTAGGAAGACTGGTCTCAAACGTATAAGTTGGGAGCAGAGCGTAAGGGAACAGGATCTTACTTGCTTTCACATGTCTGTGTTGCTAGTACGGCAACGCAGATTTCGCATCCATTTAGACTGAACTTAAGGCGTCTATAGTCTATGCGGAAGTCTATAACGATTGGAACTTTCTGTTGTGTCTCTGTCTAGATTGTATCAAAGTAAACTAAATTAGATATAAGATTGACAATTTTTTTCCCTGTAGATGTGTCACATTGAATACTTTGATCACTACCTAGCTAGATCTTAATATTGTTTAGTGAGAGAGATTCCCTTGGAATGGGAAATTGCTTTGGCGATGTATCGATACACTTGTTAACGGAGTAGTAACTGTATTGCGTTTATATGTACAGCCTGTTACATTTTGACAAACAAGTAGAAACTGACTGATACTTGATATAAATGTTTCTATTGTCATCTTATGATCTTTCCTGGTCTTTTATATCCAACCGGTTCTATGTAAGCAGGTAACTTTTTGTTCATGAACCATCATGTGCAATTTCAACACAGTCCATTGCTATTTACATGACTGAAACTGTCCAAAGCGCGAGGGAAGTTGTACTCACATTCACAAATGCTACTTGTCACTGTTTACAACTTGTGGGTTAAATATAACAAGCAATCGTTCATACCAACTTTGCCTTGAAGAAATGAAGTATTTAATAGTATTTCGTGTCCTTGGCTTGGAAGCTTTCACAATTTTCCTGGCCATTGCAAGTACATACTGGACAGAAACGTGCCTTGTAAGGCTTGAAATGACTTGAACCGCCTTGTTGATAGGGCTGTCTTTTGTGCCCGTCTTTGGTGGAGGTTTCATTCTTCCCTAACATCAAATAATTTTTGGCCTTGCTTTGGCATTAACAGCCATATTAATCGAAGATCGTTGCCCTCTTTTTGTTATAGAAATAATGACCGCATTCGTCTCGACTTGCCATTAAGCGTAGGTAATTCAGCTAAAAGCTTAAAGACCATGATAACTGGAATTGGAGTTAACATTTTAAGATTTTACTTGGCTCGCAGCTAGAAATTGGGTGAAATTGATAATGTTTCAGTTCTTTTTTCTGCTGATGTATACGTAAAGAATGAACGTAGTTGCAAGGGGCAACGGTTCGTTTCTATACCGTCACTGGCAACATCATAAGCCTTCCAAGAGCTCGTGACCGAAATTTACTCCCTAGCTATACTATATCTACGTCTGGAAAAACTTGTAACAATTTACGATTACTCTTGCATTACAGCAATTTTAAGTGAGACGTGTGAGATGTTAAGGCACTCGAAGGAACGTGGAAGATATCTCCCCCCAAAGTAAGAATTTGGACGGGCTTGGGTTAACACACTAAACTATAAATAAAAAGTCTAGAAGGATAACTCAATTGTTCTGCATGCGTAACCAAAAATGGCCGTCGCTTTGCACGTATAACACGAAATGGCGGGCAATGTAAACACAAAGCCTACGTCGGTTTTAGTTGTACAATAAAGTAGAATAAGAAGGCGCAATGTATGAGCGGTGAGAGTGTTTATTCAGATAATCAATGAAACGAAATGAAGAGCCGATAAGCCTTTAAAGATAAATTTTCTTAACAATTTTCTTTGAATTACAGCAACATAGGTGTGAGATACCAACGGTGTGTGACCTGGTGACCCTCGTGTCACACGAACATAATCCTGGTTCATTTTTCATTTCCATTTTGGTTAAAATATTTCAGTTAACTTTGGATATTCCATTCAAAATGCTTATTGGATGAGGATTGTCAAAGTACCTAAGTTGCCTTCCATCTCCAACCACCTCAACCAAAATGCTAGTCGAGACGAATTCTGCTTAAATAAGGGTTGAAGTATCACGATTTGGCCCCTTACAAAATGCCTCCAAAAGAGAATAACGAAAATATGCTATAACCCTTTAATTTCAAAATGTTTCTGTAAATAGTAAAAACTTTGCCGTAACTCTGTAAAATCCTGAAATCGTCCGGTTATTTTCCACACATCTCCATTGCTGTTGTATTTTATCACCGAGCAAAGTTTTTGTGAAGCTAGTCCTAAAGACCTAATGGTTTATAATCCTTTTCGTAGTCAGCAGTCCAGCAAAACGAAAAAGCTATCGATCGAAGTATTCGCCATGGTGTCACTATTTTCCACAACACAGAAGTTCCACAATTTCCTCAAAGGCCCAAAGGAAACCCTATTGTCACTTGTAGCCAATGGAAAGCTTGTTCTTTGCTTAAGACAATAACATTAGGGGGAGATGTTAGATCTAACTTGATCTACCACACTTTTTAAAGTGTGCCAAACTACTGAAAATTAAGAAAAAACTTTATTTTAGGGGGTAGAAAATACTTTCTGGGGTCCCTACCCTCGAATTTAGGTAGCACGTAACAGACCTCTGACCTAAAATTTTTAGGATTTTTTACGTTTTTAGAACCTATGCATGTGACCCCTTGTTTGAAAGCAGTTTTAATGCACATTCTCAAAAACTTGTATAAAGGGCCTCAAACAGCTTGTAAGTCAAATTATGAGGGATAAACTGATTCTCACTTTCATTGTTTTTCTTCAAATTAAGCAGGAAGTGGCTTAAGAAGATTGATACTATTTTATCTTTCTGTAAATTGGCTTCGATGGTACAGCTAATTATCCTAGGCCTTCATTTTTTGTTAAAGTATGTATATTTATTCCTCTGACAGGATATTTAAAATTTAGCAGCTGAGAAGGTACGCCAATCTAAACAATTTCCGATTGCAGGACTCAAAATTGACCTTTTGAAAGTCCATTAACGTACTGTACAAATGTGCTGGTGATATCATTCGCAATATCTTGATCAATCGAACATCAGACAACTGTGGTGTGTGCGTGAACCACACTGCTGCAACATGTTCATCTGGGCTGAACTCTTCTTCTCCGCGCATTTCTTTGTTCGCCTCTTCAATGATCTCTTGTGCAGGTTCTGGCACAATTTGATGGCCATAATCCATAATAAGAGAGTCTGTGAGATCATTTGAAGTAAGAACTGTCTTATTTCTGGCATCACTTAAGTACTGACAAAGATTCTGAACGTACTCACTGGACATCAGGTTCTTGTGATCCATCTTCAATTTAAATACTGAAGCTGTGTGCTTAAGAGACAAGCAAGAATTTTTGGTATAGCGAACTTATGTATACAGTCTAGCATTTTTCTCAGTGCTTTCAGCGGTGTCCAAATGAAAATGCTGCACTTGATCGGCTGTGGTGAAAGGTCCACCTCATTCTTTCAGAAACTCAAGATCTTTGTACTTGATTGATATGAGGCGGGTTTCCGCAACACCATTTTTCAAGTGTCCTTCTTCTTCAATCTTCTGCATTCTTCCATTCCACTCAATTTTCATGGCCTTTATGTCCAGAGGAGCATTCCGGAATACTTTGAACTCGGACAACTTACCAGTTTTCTCCAACAAGCTAAATGACTTGTTGAGAAGCAATTTCTTGGAAGAGGCCTCTAAGTTGTCCTTTCCTCGTATCCTCAATTCGTAATTAATACTTCCCACAGACCTTTCCTCGCCAAGATTATGCACACTGCTTTTGTTCAATAACTGCAAATCTTCATCAGATGCTTTTGCAACTTTGAATGTGACTGGGTCACAATGAGATTCAGGACCAAAGCGAAAAACCTTTCCTCGCTGTGTAGAAAATCCCTCAGACAGCCGTGGCAGGATCAGGACGAGCATATTTCCTATCTCCTCCTTGTAAATCAATATGTTTCTCTCAACTGAGTCCAGTATAACATTTTAAATACTCTTGAGAACATTTGCTGGAGGTGCCATCAGAAACAAAATGGAACACTTGATTATTGGTTGTACAGAGGTCTATTGGATTGACTGAGCTGAGTTCTGTGAAGAAGAGTGGAAAAGCTGTCAGTAAAGTGGAATAATTGGTATCAGAAGACGTTAGAAGAGCTTGAAAGAGAAGGGTAATGTGAATTTCTACTAGAGCGGCAGCACAGAAAACTGGTTTCAGCAAGGTCATTTCAACAAAACTTCAGTCCAATATTGATATTCTGTTTACAATATTCCTATAAGTGTCAAAAAAGGATGAAATTATCTGATCTGATCATCTTTGTATGAGAAAGACTCCTTTTTGGGAGCAATAAAGCTATCAAAATGTTTTTGTCTGTTCCATGGCTTCACAGAATTGCCTTTGTTGATTAATGATGTCAAGCATTTGATTGCCTTGGTGATTAAATCTTCATTTGCAAATCTACATCGTTCAAGAAACAGTCCACAATTCGGTCTTTACCAAGGGTGTCATGGAGAAGTTGGAAGGTCTCTTTAACTTTCGCTGAAACATCAAAGTGTGCATATTACACAGTATTGCTTTTGCGTCAAAACGGTCGCACACTTTTTCCATGACTGTAAGGTTGTGGCTCGCACTGTCAGTCATGAAAAGGTCAACGCGCTCCAATAATTTTTTCAATGTATCTCTCAGTGTCATGACTTCCAGCTCCTCTAGGTTTTCGCGAGTTTCGCAGAAGATCAAAAAGGTTGGAAGAGGAAGTTACACACCATCCAGAGTAATAGACTGCACAACATACTTCCCAACATACAGTTTCTAATAGAATGTCAGGGGCCCTGGTGTAATAAATGTTTTTCTTATAAAATAAAAAAGTGTAAAATGCCCCCAAAATTGATAATTTCAGACTGAAATTTCTCTCTTCTTCTTATTTATTGACAGCTGATTACCTTAATTCCTGTAAGTACCCATAAAGACCCTTCTAATGAGGGGTCACAAGTCTAGGTTTGAGCAAATTTAAACATCTTTGAAATATGGGGACCCACGCCCAATATGGATTTACTAAATCAAAGGGTAGGGACCCCGGGAACAATTTCCTGCCCCCTAAACTTGTGATTTTTCTTGAAATTGGATAGTTTGGCACACTTTAAAAAATGTGGTGGAGTCAACTTGGCACTTTAAAATTTTAACATCTCCCCCTAATAATATGAATTGTTAAAACATTAAACCATGTTTCATCAAGTGACAGAGGCTGCAAGTTAGAAACAAAATGTGAAACAGCTCATTTGCGGTGAAGCACTGTCATAGCGAGCCTCAAAAGCAGTGCGTGGTCGTTGATGGGATAAATTATTACAGTAGTATCTATCGTTACTACATCCATAGACTATACAGTAGTCTTTCTCTCCCTTTATAAAGCTAACGCTAATAGTTTAAATTTAGAAAAAGACAAATCATTGCGTACTATACTATGTTTGATATTTCACCAAGTTTTATTTTCCTGCACCAACACACTGCGCGAATTTTAAAATGGAATTTTGAACTTAAACAAGGTCTTCAACATCTTCAAGCTGATACCAACATGGAACTGCCTATTGGGAAAGAACATACCTACAAGAACCTTGGTAAATTATGTGGTACATTTATCATATCTTGATTAACTAGATCAAGAATGATATTAAGGTACATAAAGCTCCTAATATGTTCACGGTCGAATCCTATGCAGTAAACAGTGAATGAAAGAAAAATAGCTGCTTTTGGTGATATATTTGATATTTTGCGGTGCGAGTTTAAAAAATAGAATGCAGTCGGTTTACAAATGCCAATCATGAAGGAATTTGGTGATGAAAGTGCAAACATTAAAGTGCATCAAGTTATAGTATCTAGTTGGTAAAAGTTAGGAATTTCAGCTGAACGTACCAGCATGGATTGCAGTTGAACATGACATAAAAAAGGATTAAGTTGTCGAGCCATACATGTTTGATTTTAATATAGGAGAGAGAGAGATGCTGCTCATTTCTTCCTCGAGCCTACATTATCCCATGTATTACCTTTGACCCGTTTGCAGGGTAGCCTAGATCATAGACTTGGCCTAGATTGCTTCTACTTTTATGCTAATTTAGAAGATACGGATTGGAGTTAGATTTTGGGTATAAATTTTGGCGACGAGCAAAGGAAATTGATATTGACATTGTAAATAGCTAGCTAGATGTTGTATCCTTTCCTTCTTAGGCTAAAGCCAATTGATGTAAAATTTATGAAGGCTTTACATGACAAGGTCAATCTGGTACCGTTAATTGCAAAAGCAGACACGCTGACGTTGGAGGAAGTAAAGAGAAAGAAACAAAAGGTACTTGCTAAAAGTTCATTTTAACAATCTACCAATCGGGAAACCAACAACTTCAGATGCCATATTCCAAGGGTGACGTGTTAAAATTTTATTCAGAGTAAAAGCAAAAGGAAATAAAATGCATGACAAAGTATGATTTTACAAGGGGTATAATGCTTACTTTGTGTGAAAACTGTGGCGTAAAAATGTTTACGAGAATCCAGACATATGGGAAACGAACACTTTCAACGAACTCCAAGGAGAGAAGGTAACAAAATTTCAACTATTTTGCTCCTTACAAATTAAGATACGTCAAAGTTTTGTTTAACCGATGTGAAATAATTAGATACCATGAGAACAAATACTCATGTGTCAGGTTTTATCAAGTAAAGATGAAGCGGGTAGAAGCAAGGGCTGTATTATCTTCTAAAGATTCCCTTATGCCAAACAATTAAGATTTTAAAGAATTAGCCATGCGTACTAAAAAGGAATAAAACTTCTTGGCTAACTAGTTTATTTGTCGTGCTGTACAATATGCAACCAGTTTTGTGTCTTCCTTACTAACGTTGCAGAATAATGCTTGGTTTTGCAAGTTTGATCGTTGTTTTTGTCGATTTGTTAAGAGAACAAATTTTCTTATAATCGCCAAGGTATCGTCATTAAAAATTCTCAGGTTCCCCTTTTTGGCCACAAATCTTTACATGCGACAGTTTAGGTTCAAATATGGTATCATAGTCATGCCACCTGGCAGTATTCAAAAATTGAATGTTTCACACTTTTATGGTAAAACCTGAAAAAATGTCTTGCTATTGATCTTAGGGGAAGTGACATCCCACAACAAGTAAATGTTTTACTTTTTGACCAAAATAAGGTCAAACATGAATACCAAAAATGCGATGTCAAAGGAGGCTAAATCCTGGACCGCTTGAAAAAGCTCTGCATGATCATTATTTTTCAAGAAACGTCTAAAAGTCTCTTTTAAGTCTTGAATAGTAAACTTAGTCTCAAACATTTTCACATCAATTAACCCATTTAAACGTTCAAATCTGTTCAATAACTACAGTACTTCTTTGGTAATGTTTATGTAAAAGTTTTAATCTTCAAGACTTGAAAGTCCGTGTAATTGTACTTATGCAACTGCTTTCCAAAAGTTTGAGCCTTTCATTTCAAAACATAAATCGTGATCGAGCAAATTTAACCTATCAGCTTTGTATTCAGCTCATGTGATTTAGCAAACTAACATTCTTAATCTCGCAAAACATAAGGATCCCATTTCTCGAGTCCCCTCCCTCTTTAACAGTTTCCCAATGCTCGGCCAGCGGACATCTTTGTGAAATTAGCACGTGTGACCTCCAATGGATTGTATAACTGTCGATGGTTACGTTCCCTTAATTTTATTTTATTCACTGCATGAACAACAGGATCCTTAAGATGCTTTGAGTCCCATTAGGACTTTTTTGCCTTCGATACTAAGGTGTATAGAAAGGACACAAACACCGGTCGATGTCTGGGCTTCAATTCGTCTTCCCTCGACATGTACAAGATGGCGTTAATCAAGACAGTTATACACAGAGAACTCCCATTATGTAGTAACTGGCAAACGTTTCGCCAGGAACTCAATATTATTAAGCAAACCGTAGTTAACAGCAATTATCCATACTTCCTGGTCTATTCTTGCATCAAAATTTTGGGGGGCAACATCATAAGTGAAAAAAGGTACAGATTCCCCTATAACCAAAGTAATCAAATTATTTTACCAGGGTCAATGGTCAACCCATGCCACAAAGGAAGAAGTTATTAACAGTCACGTCTGACCGCTTACACTAAGTAAGAAAGTCAAATTGCAAACGTATTATCGATCGTCCAAACTTTCAAACATAATCAGCAGAAAACGAAACGCAGATGATCACGTGGTATACCAATTTACATGCCCGGGTCCTTTATGTAACGACAGAAACACTTACATTGGTTACACCACTAACCAAGCAAACCGGCATAAATATAATGGCGATATTAGAACACACGTAGGAGGACATGATGCTGCTATAGACATTACTAGTTATTGGTTTGTAAAATGCCATAAAAGTGTTATCATAACTTTCAAAAGAGTGAAAATATCCGACATTCTGAAAGGGCCACTTTTCTATTCAAGACCTATGAAAAATTATGATCATGCAAAGAGTTTTTAAATGTGGTACAACTTGTTCAGATTTCATTTGGTCAGAAATTAAGCGTCCATGTTATCACATTTTGGTCAATATGATACCTTGTTTTGGTGGAAAAGTAGAATGCATTATGCATCGCACTAAAAAAAACGACAATTAGAGGGCTTACACACCAAAGTGGCACTTCGCAAAGGCCACGTCGCAAAGGCCACGTCGCAAAGGCCACGCGAAACTGTGCTTTGCCAGACTGAAGAAGCAAATGTCACGTCGCATGTTGGAAAAATACCTGCTCAGTAGAAAGATATTTTCCTCTAACGAAGACATATTATTCTTATGGGTCTGATTGATATTGTTGATGGGAGAAAAAGTAAAAGGAGATTGTGGGTACTTCTCATACCAGACAGGGAATATTGACTTGCACAGGGCTTTTATAGTCTGAAGGGGCCTTACACTACACCCAAAAGATGTCCTTCGTGATTTAGCGGCCATTGTAAAGCCTTACTTACAGAGGTAGGATAGTAATACCGCGGATGCATGAGGGCTAAAGAACGACCAGTACCCTTTCCAAGGTAATACGTTGTTGTACTACATAGGTTCTTTAAGTAGAAAGACATATTATAACCTAGAGAACTTCAGCCTGAGTCGATAACCTACGGCCTAACCAAACACACTGGACTTGCCCATGATGAAAGTGTGACGTGGCATGATTTTCAAAAATGGTATGGTCCGTTTCTCGAGTGGCAGAGAAGTGGCACGTCGCATTTGCCACGTGGCGTGCCACTTCGGTGTGAAAGGTTTAGTGCTTTTGTATAGGTTCATTCCCAAGTGACATGCCACCTCGTTTGCCACGTCGCATATGCCACTTCGGTGTGTAAGCTCTCTTAGAGAGACACTATGAAAATATGAGCTAACATAAGCGACTTTCACGTACGTTTATACATTGACGATAAGGAGGTAAACAAAGCAAACCAATTTTAGTATGAAAGGGCGTATAACTTAACCTATTAGAAACAACACGACGAAATAATGACAGACATGTTAAAAAGGTATAAAATGATGATATATGGAACAACGTCCTATAGTAGTGGACTTGAATAAACTGGTGTGGTAAATTTATCACTAAAATTAAGCTTAGTGTTTCTTATCCTTGACATGGGATAATAAAGGAGTAAGAAAAAACATTTTCTAAACTTCAACGGAACGAGATTATCGTTAATATACTTTTGACTATTGGTCGTTGAATCAGCGCAGCTTGTAAAAAGAGTAAGCTGTTCGCTGTTCAAGCGACCTGGGTTTTGTTTATATCCTAATTCCCTCTCGCAAAAAGATTTTTGCGAAATTTCCAATAGAGTAAACAGACAAGAGAGTAACAAAGAGGATGCCACGACGGAACTGAGATCTATTAAAAATTATTCGGTTTTGATTACTATTTATGAAAGGGCTTTATTGAGGTATGAAACCTGTTTATTATCTTTATTATTTATATACTGTACTATTGTCGCATTTGGTAACCTAGCATATATTTGCTAAATTTCTTTTGAATTGCAGCATTTTGGCGGAAGTACATAATGAAATCAAAGAAAAAAGGACCAGATAAACGACAAGAACTGCCAAACTGGTCAAAGTTGGGTATATAGAGTATAGCAAACTTTCAGTAGTCTGGCGAAAATTACAAATAAAGTAAGGTAAAGATAGTTGAGAACCAGATAAACCCTGCAGAAAAAACGAAATTTTCTCAAGCCTCTATGATTACAAAAATTTACATCAACAAGCTAGAGAGATGTTACCTCGCTATATATAATTAACCTCTCTCATGACACTTGCAGGCAGCGAGTACAAGAAATAGCTTGCACCAATTTTAAATTTTTGCTGTAAAAGACTACAACACCCCAGATCATCAAACTCCTCAGGGCACGCAAGTCACTACATTTTCTTAAAAAAGAGAATTATTAGGGTGGTAAGTTAATTTGTTGCAGGACATCCATTAACATTTAAAACGTATCTTCAACTTTTCAGTGGATAACAGCATTCCGCTGGGCATGCCCCTGTAGTTGTACTATGCATGTGTAAATAAGATTCGAGGCGGAAAAAATTAGGTCGCGTGCAAAGTGCTGCCCAGAGGAACACTATACTTTTTTAGCCACTTTGCCGGCCTTTTTGCAATCGCATCAAGCATTCAGGTTCTTTTATACTTGAAAATCGGCACTAATCTAAAATCTCCCCGTCTAAGTCTCGGTTTGTATCACTCGCAGGTAGGGATGTTCCTTCCAATTAGTTTGCACAACAGTAAATTGACCTGAAGTCTCAACTCAGCAATGGACGATACCCAAGTCTGCGAAGGTGAAAGTTGTATGCTCTAAAGATGAGCAATAATGCCGCTACCCCTCCCCCAGCAAAATTGGTGATGACGTAAGACCCCGAAATGTAGGTGCAAAGTCCCCCTTATGTATTTAGTAATATTTTGTCTGAATTCGAATTATTCTTGTGTTCTACATCTCCTCCCTCCTCATAGATCCTACAAGAAATCCTTCAACAAGAAATTGTTCTTTATGAACCTCCCGAATGCGATAGCGAGGAAGATGAAGATTATAAGAAGATGGTGTACTCGTTACAGGTATTTATTGAATATAAACCATGGAATTTACTCTCTCCCAAAAAGCATAGAGGCTAAATCTTGCGTAATCGGAGCGTTTAACATGTACATATGAAAGCCCTTGGACACGTAAGCATGTAGTGAAGTCAATCGAAACAAATTAAATCCTTAATTTCTATGGCACAATGGTAAGGGGCCATGGTGTAATGGCTAGCACATCACGTTGCAAGGCTGAAGGACGGGGTTTGATTCCTCGTGGTCCTACGTTTTCACCATTTAGCTTTTCATACCATATCATCAGTCAACACACGTCAAGCAGCTGTTGAGATGTTGAGGTGTTCTACACGTTTTTTTATAAGCAACTCAGTTGCTTAGGTGTAGGCCTCGATTTGGTCCGAAATCTAAGCAACAAGCTAAGCAACTCGAGGCCTGAAATTCCGGATGGTCAATTTTTGAAACGCATCCTTTGGTATTTCATCATTTACAACACAACGATATTCGACGATAATCTTTAGTGATATCTAAGCAACTACTTAGGCAACTCCAGGCCTGGTTTCGGAAAATTACTAAGCAACTCGAGGCCTGACCCCGAAAATTGAGTTGCTTATTGGAAAAACCGGGTATTAAGTAAAATCTCCATTAGGTGATCAAGAGCCGTGCGGGGCGCCAGCGACCAGTTATGACCATATGCAAACATTTCTTCTGCCTGTTAATTTGGTGATGGATTCTGATAGCTGGGAGCGCTGGTGCTTAGAGCTCGCCAAGGAGCTAAAAACAATTGAACTTTTCCAGCGCCCCGCAGCAAATTTTGACGTCATCCAATATTCTTAACCAATGAAGGTACAAAAACATCAAAATATTTTGAGTACTGTTGAGAGTGTGCGTCATGGAGTTTGATTTAAATAAGTACATAGATTAGTAGTTTGCACGTGGTGAATGAGTCGTTCTTGAGTCGTTCTGAGAAATCAAAGGGGCTTTCAGGATTTCACGTTCATTGAAAGGGCTTTCGGGGGATTTAGCAGGGTTTCCAGCCTCACCATGGATGAAACTTCCCTAATAATTCCCTGGTTTCCCTGATAAAATTTAGAACAATTCCCTGATAAGTCTACGCCGGAGTATTGAAATTAGGGCTGTTCAACGAATACCGATTATTCGATTAATCGAAGGATAGGTAGACCTTCGATTATTACTCAAGCAGAACGATCTTCTTTTACGAGGCTCGAAGAAGTGTGAAGACGAACATTACACATGTTAGCAATAATACTGTCATTGAGCAGGAGGACGAAGGGAACATTTTTAAAATCTTGGAAGGCATGTAGAAGACTCTCGTAACTTGGAATAACTGGCTATTATTTGTGTTGTATTACCCTACATTTAGGGAGTTGCAGTTGATTCTAAACATTGTTTCTTGACTTCCTTTTTGCTCATTTTCCACCTCCAGCTATTCCACTCCCACCCCCGTTTATTAAGATTTTGGGATTTTTTCAAGTCCTCCTCCCCCCCATCTATTAGGCACCTAAGAGTATATGTGAAGGCTTGGTGAACCCCAAAACAACTGAAGAGTGATGAAGCATTCTCTGCTAAGACTAAAACACTGATTGCAAAATGTTTTTGTACTGTATCTTTAAGTATATACAATGTACAACTAATTTCTATCCCATCAAATGTGTTCTGTATTATCTATATTTTGTTTTCCATATTCAATCTGCTTTAGTGACCTTCATACTGTTATCTGGTAGGTTTTTATCATCACCATTTTCATATGTTCGCTAAGTTCAGATTTTTTAATTCTCTTTCGGAAGATCAATTGTCTAGAATACATGCACGAAAATGAGTATGTCCATGCTGATATCAAGGCTTCCAATCTCATGACTGGATATGAAAAAAAGATGAAAGATGTAGTAAGCCCAAACCTTTTACTTAACTAAGTGTTACTGTATTTTCTGTATTCATCATTAAACAGTCATAAGAAAAATAATTTGTGAAAAGTAGTGCTGTCTTAAAATCTTACTGAATGAGAAAGGGTTTGGAAGATTGCCTTGGATGACAAAAGAATATTGCAGATGATGAAAAATTTTTGTACAAGTGCTGTGGCCTTTCAGAAGCATATTGCTGACAAGAGACAGCAGTTGCTTTAAACATTTTCTTTGAGCATCTGTAATTTGCAGAGGTGTCTGTCCATTGTCCTAAACACTTTCAATTTCCATTTCCTTTGCTAAAAAGAAAAGTAAGTGTTCATTTCTTATAGATGGGAGGTTGCCACACTTCTCCATCGTCACTCTTACAGCCTGGTTCACATAAGAGTAAAATCCATCACTAGCTTTGAAAGGAGGAGCTAGAAAGGAGATCATTTAACTTTACTTTTGGTGATTCACATGCCTGATCCATTCTTTGCAAGCGCAAATCACCAAAACAGAGCATTTCATGTCAGAAATTGGTTGGCGGGGTTTACACCCATCTTGCTGATTGTGACACTTCAGTCTACAGACTTATAATAAAAATAATTATCACGCTCAAGATACAACCCCCATGCTTTCTAAGGAACCTGATCTCCCCTTGGTATCAAATAGCTGTCAAAATTTGCACCTGTCATTATCATCATAGAATTTCTCGCATCAGAACAAAAGAGTCTCCAGCAATTCAAGTGATAGTAGGAGACCACTAGAGGAAACTCGTCAGAAAAGAACATATTTTTTTTACTTTCCAACGACTTGCTTTAGCATATGTCAATCAAATTTTAACTTTCAAAGCCAGGTAGTAGCATTCACATGCAAGAAAACCTGCCTTTAACGTGCCAGACGCTTGCCTGGCAAACGGATTTTACTCCTATGTGAACCAGGCTTAAAAGCTGATGTAGTATAAAGTTTGGTGCATACACTCAAAAATCCCACAATTTTCTCCTCCTACCCCCTACCTTGTAGCATAGTTTGCTGTCAGTCACACTCCATGCTAGCTGACTATTAGTTTACAAACAACTTCCTCACCCTATTTTCCACTTTGATATAATGGAAACAAAAGTTTCAAAATTTTTTTATTACAGGTGAAAGGGCATGCAATCTTGTGGGTGCTGCTAAAATTTTTTAAGGATGCTGCCCTCATATAGTTTAACTTTTTACACGACAGCAGGAAGATCGTGATAATGTCGGAAGTATATTTGAATTATTATGTTGCCGTTATTATCTATATAGCAACCATATCTATATTTTCTTTAAGAGCCGGTGTGGCTTGTGTGTTAAGGCAGCTGTCTCATAATGCAAGGGTTATGAGATTCAGAGGCTCAAACCCAGTGGTGCTTTAAATTCTTTAAGGTAGGCAAGATATGAACTCTGTTGTGCTTCACCACACCAGAAATGGGGCTATGGCTACGATGAAAAAATACCCATAGAAATGTCATATGTTGCTACAATGTATCTACACCCCCAGAGAGTGTGTGAAAAAATATATACAGAAGCCCTAAGTTTCGGGTTAAAGGTTAGTTGTAAAACGCCTTTGACTGTGCCTCCCACTGAAACAGCGTTGTATAAATTCAGTGGACTTTAATTTACTTCTTTGACACTGGAATTACTCTCGACATCTTATGAATGCCCTCGTATTTTACGACGTACTCCACATAAAACGGACACCTTTTCAATCACAATTTTTTTTTCAATTATAAGTAGTTGTTTGTTTAACAAATTAT
>JAAAKM020006971.1:131175-159876 GCA_010016025.2 Alatinidae sp. Z8VKAUB7J3 | reverse complement strand
AGGACAGGGTGAACAGGACAGGGTGAACAGGACAGCACGAGCGGAATACTGCGAGCGGGAGATCGTTTGATGGGTCAGCGTGGGAGAAAATACATAGAGCAGGACCAGGGTAGAATATATGCAGCTAGAGTGCGAAATCTCTTGCAAAATTTACGCACAAGATCGTTTTGCCAAATGGGAGCTCTAGTACAAAGAACGGGCAAGAGAAAATTTATAAAGCTATAATGTAAATGCGTCTTACGATTTAGAGCAGTATAACATGTGTAGAGTGAATTTAGAGGAATATGGACAGGTTAGTTTTGGTAGAGATTTTACAGAGGTGAGGTAAAAAAGTGTTAACGTTGACGGGTCATTGGGAGAGATTTCCCTTGGTTGCGTACCATTTTCTACAAAAATATCGCACTTTTCAACACCTCTAATTGACCACATTTTACATAAAAATAGACGCCTCTTTCTGAGATTTGTTCACAGAGGATTCTCGATGCCAAGTTCTACCTCCGAACAATATGTCTGAATCAAACATAACTTGACCAGCGATGATTTTTTCGGTTTGTATTGTCTTACTGAAACATCTTACCCGAAAGGGCGGTAAAATAGAACTCGTGCCTAATGAAAGACAGTTGTGCGACGCTCACAGTAGTCAAATTCTAAATTATCTATGCAAGCAAGGGCTCTCACTCTAATTTCTAATTTATAAATTCATTTCTAACCCAACTACGCCCATTTGTACATGATTAAATAATTACGTATCCATTTCTTGAGAGTTGTGCCTCATTATCTGCACTTCTTCCAGCCCCATTTGTCCTCGATGCATCCATGTCCGAAACCTTGCTAGATCTTTTCTCGTAACGATTCCAACTACCTGTTTTGTAGAATAAGAGTTTAAACTGAGTTAGATCGATGATTTAATAACAATACATAAAAAGCAGCCCTTCCACCTTGTATGGTGTTAGTGCTTAAGAGAAAAAAAGTAATGCTTGTGACAGATGAAGAGGTAGTATTATAGACAGCTGTAGAAAAAGAAAAAGAAAAAGAAAAAGAAAAAGAAAAAGAAAAAGAAAAAGAAAAAGAAAAAGAAAAAGAAAAAGAAAAAGACAAGAACACGACGAAGGAGAAAAAGAAAAAGAAAAAGAAACGAAGAACACGACGAAGGAGAAACAGAAAAAGAAATAGAAGTAAAAATTGAAGAAGAAATAGAAGAAGAATAAGACGACTACGACGAAGAAGAAACGGAATAGAAAAATACGTAAAAAAAGAAATAGAAGAAGACATTGAAGGAGAGGAGGAGGAGGAGGAGGAAGACGAAGACGAAGAAGAAGAACAACAAGAAGAAGAAGGAGAAGAAGAAGGAGAAGAAGAAGAAGAAGGAGAAGAAGAAGAAGAAGAAGAAGAAGAAGAAGAAGAAGAAGAAGAAGAAGAAGAAGAAGAAGAAGAAGAGGAGGAAGAAGAAGAAA
Source organism: Alatinidae sp. Z8VKAUB7J3 (assembly GCA_010016025.2). NCBI lineage: Eukaryota > Metazoa > Cnidaria > Cubozoa > Carybdeida > Alatinidae > Alatinidae sp. Z8VKAUB7J3. The sequence goes on along the minus strand of JAAAKM020006971.1, from coordinate 158,422 downwards.
CAGACGAACAAAATAATGTCAGCCTCGCAGTGATCTGTTCAAAAGTTTCGCAGGCCAAGTGTAATGTACTTACTCTATGAACTAAGTCTCCTATAGCTTTTTAGCGAGCCTTAGTACCAGTTTCACTCAGATTACAGACGTTAGAGATACATGATCATTTGTTCGTAGTCAGCAATTGGAAGTACTCTGTTTCCGGACCGTCTTCTACAAATACGGAGTAGACGGGCCTTCCTTGCAATAAATAACAATTAATTTACTTGATGTAGAGCACAGATTACTGTTGTTCACTATCTATTTTGAAGAAAAGCTTTCGGAATTGATTAGCATAAGAGGCTTTTTGCCCCTGTGTTGATGACACGTAGTAGGCAGAGGAACTGGAGCACATGCATTTTACTGGAGAAAAAATAAACTGCAAAGGGGCTGGCGTAGTGCGTGACAAGCTGAAAGTGGTCAAATCAAACTGGCTTCCTACCTGATTCACTGAATCTATGACAACCAGATGCCTCAGTCCCAAAGCACGGAAGAGTCGGAACGCTCTGTTCAAAGAGGAATTCTGAAAAGAGAAAACATCAAATTCGGGTAGATAAGAAATTTCTACCAGATTTACATCTATTCGGTAACTACACATCATAATTATATCGAATACACCACACGTGAACCCAAACACCCCCCCTCCCAAAAATAATGGTGACATGAAAAACTGCCCTTGTATCACCGGTCTTGAGATACCTATTTTGAAAACCAATGCCCTAGTAACGTCTCATAAAATTTGGAAGCTATTTAAACTCAATGCAACGGCTGTCTTGTTTACGCTGGGCTGCGAAACCCGGTGACGAAAATCATTACGTGACTTCCGTCACATAGATATATGTCGCCGTCGCTGTCATTCTTATCTGGTTGTGACCTCTGCCACTTCAACTCGGTTCGGAACCATGTCATAGAAAAATGGTCGCGATTTCTGTCCCGAAAAGTAGGTTACAATCTAGAAACTAAACTAGCCTGTCATCTCGGTCACCACTGCACCATCTCTGTATGTAAGTCAACTTGTAATTTTCAGTACCATAAACAATCTGTGGCTAAAACAATGGAAACTAAGTTACGATCAACGTGGCGACAGTCTCTGACATCGAAACTACATTACTAAAGTATAACATGTACTGATTGCTACAAAGTACGGAAGGCTACGGCAGAGGACTATTTTCTGCACCAACTGTAAAATAGACCGATAAGAACAGAATATATTGAGAACCATGGTAACCAATAGAGTAGGTATGCGATAAACAATAAAACCTGGACTTGTCTCGTTCTTTCCATAATCACCCAATTCTGTCATTTTTCAACCTTCTTCATAATATTAGGCAAGACCCTCAATGCCAGAATGGGTGAAGAAACGGAGACAAAACGCTGCAAGTACGGGAATTTATTCATGATTTTAAACACAAGACGAGGGAGCGTGGGCAAGTATTTCTTGTCGATACACAAGAGTGCCGTTGTGAAAGGTGTCATGAATTTAAACTCGAAAATCTTGCCCACATGGTTCTTAACTACAGAATGAAGTAGACGTTTCTCCCCTCACTCTCACACTTAGGGATAATTCCTATACTACTTACCTCCATCACTGTATATGGTGCTGGATTCATATAAGGCTTCAAATCAATACAACATTCCCTTTCCCGCTGTGAAATATTGATATTCTAGGAGAATGAGAAAATCTTAGTCAATGCAACTCAGTACCGACGAGCAGCGTAGAGTGTGTTGGCGAACTCTACCGTCATTATTGCATGGCGTTGACAGGTGGGGTAGGAGCATCCACAGTACGGATGAATATGCTCGCGTTTTATTTTACCAAATTAGAAAATATCATGTACAATTCACGTCATAAATAATGAGTATCCATTTCTAGTATTAACATGTTACTTCAAGCTGCGCTGTAAAGGGGTTATTGGATAAGTAAGTAACGGTCAGGTGGTGAGTGGATCGAGGTGATTTTCATAACGAAGTTTCATTTTTAGTCGTACATACGCCCCTCGGCAGTGACTAATGGTTACGTCTGGATCAGTAGAACCTAAAGGAAAACTGGCTCTTCAGCGACATCACGTTTAACTGCATTCTCATCAGTTTCGCTTAAGCAAATCATCCGCTCTGGTAGCGACCTGGTATCAGCGTACAAAAACACAGGAACAAACAAATGCAAAATAATGAAACTGATAGTGCCTCTTTAAGGTAAAAATAGACAGAATACTATCATTTTACACTGTTAAGCAGATACTAACACATGACTTAGGTGAGTACGTACCCTTATCGGCGGGAAGCGTGGATACGAGTCTCGGAAATCTTTCAACCTCAATCTGGTTCTCCTATAGAACTGCTGACCTCTGTCATAGAAGATCTGAAACGAAGATAGCACTGCGTTTTAACGTCTTTTAAACCACCATCAAAACAAGCCATAGTTCATTAACAAGTATCATGTTATTACGTGGAACCATTGAATACAGTGAATGTCTTCTTGCACGTCGTTTTCCTAATCTAATTGCCACATCTTACATATTCTTCCAATGTCATTAAACATGGCACCGGTATAAATTTATAAATTTCTTCGTGTAGAATCAAGGCAGGTAAATTATAGCGACAAAAATTTACATCATCCAGTTACTCTAATGACCCAAAGACGTCTGATATAACTTTTGAGTTGAGTAAAACAATAACAATATCCACAGAGCTGGCTGAAAACGTCCTTCATAAAACTGCTGTCGAATGTCTAACCTTTACAGGATGAGATTAGCAAAAGACGGAAAGAGGAAAGGATAAGGGAAGAGCTTTGCCACTGTACCTTCTGTTTTAAAAGTATGATAAGCTGTGAGCGTAAAATTATTCCACGGAAAGTGCCGAATGTAGCCTTTTCTCCTTCCTGATTCAATAGAAAAAAATTAGGCAAAAATGATTGCAATGTGAACTTAAACAACGCTGGTATGATTCCTACCATTAAAAAATTACTTAATGAAAACGATCAGTCTGATCATACAGCCAGAGATACTTATATATCGTATCAGGGTGGTCTTGGCAAAAGTTTGAAAATCCAAGGAAATACGCCAAAGTAAACCAGTCTAACCAACTGTCAATTTAAGTTTCATCTTAAATTTCAACTTACGTTTTAACTTAAATTCCAACTTAAGTTTAAAAATTTAAACTTAAGTTGAAACTCACTCATCTTTGAACTTATCCGCAAACTCAACTATCAACTAAACATTTACATTAGCTTCCAAACTGCCCTTAAAAAGTGTAAAATTCACGGGGGGAGGGGGGGCAACTACAATTAAAAATTAAGTTACATACGTAATTGAGCAAGTACGTGAACAAGTACGTAATTTCGCAAGTCGCACAATATCTATGGCATCGTTGAAAAATGTATCAAGACACTGCCCAGCTTGATCACTTGTATTTCAAAGAAACATATTATACAGATAAAGAAACAGATGCATTACCTGTGGTTGTGGGACATTATCTACCACTGGAAATCCGTTGTGATGGGATGCCGTGTTTTTCAAGACATCTACTATACGTCCAACCTTTGGAAGCAAATTACAAGTACTCATGCAATTGAAAGTGTGCTTGAGATCAAATGCACTAACGCAAATCATAACGTGGCTACAAGTATACGTAAACTAAGTGAATGGTTACAACTTTCTTGAGCCTTTCACTTCGGTCAGCGTTGAATAAGGTAAAAGATATCTTTGGTGAAATCTTTTCTAGCCTTCTGATATTCCTTGACTTACTTGACTTGACTTATCAGCGTACCCCAGAGAGCCTTGCCACATTCGTCTTGACAACGTGTTTCCATCTGATCCTATCTTTTGTCAATCGTTCTGAAGTTGATTGGGGCCGATTGGTGTTCAGACCAGCGTTTCGGGGATCGTCCTCGACGTCTCTTTTTGATGAATTCTCCCTGGGGTTTGCGTTCATCTTCGTCCAGAATTGTCCATGATTTTCCATACCCAAGAAAGATCACCATTCACCGTTACACACAATGTTGTGTCGATGCTACTTTCAGCTGGTCAAAGATTGGGGATAAAATGCCTTCCTGCCTCCGCCTGGAGACTATACAACTTAGCTCAAGTAATGAGCTCAATTTAGCTTAAAAAGCGGCTTCACTAAAGCAGAAAATTTCAGAATTAAAGCCTGTTCTCAACCACCTGCAAAGTTGGCACTTTGGTGCTGTTACGTCACAGATTTGCTTAGCTCAAAGACTGTGATGATGATTTTGTTCAGAGACCCAGACCCAGGATACTGCCTTTAACTCTCAAAATCAACATCACGAAAAGCCAATGCACGCTGTCACACGTCATACCCAATCTAAACTATGCTTGAAATAATGATACAATCTATGCCATAACAGAAAATACCAAGAAACAACTAAAAATGAAATATATTCAACAACTCAAGGTGCGTTGGTCAATGAATAACAAATTTTTCATATACTTCGCATCCTTATGGGTAGTTATGTATCTTAAATAGTGTAAATCTCGATATTTTACAATTGAATTGCAGTTTGTTGACCTCCACTCCTGGTCCTGAACTCCGTCAATTTCATTGTGTGGCAAAATGCAAGGTAAAAGATTATGGATAAATGTAAAACTAAAAATGAAACGGTAGTTTGCAATGTCAATGATTACCCCCAACTTTTTGGCCACTTTCCCGAGTCTTATTAACTTTGGATATGAAATGTTGTAAACTACAATAGCATATGATCAGACCAGAACACGACAAAAAACAAGCACGACCAAAAATTGGTAGAATGAGTTTAACAGAAAGAAGACAGATGAACTTACCCTCTCTTCTGTATGGAAGCAGACAACTGGTGTACTCATTACTTGGCTACAGAAAGAAAATGGAATAAAATGTTACACTGGAAAACATGTGTGCGAAACAGGGAGTAGGAAGCTTTGTTTATACAACTTTGTGAAAAACATCGTAAGTCGGTTAATATACAGGCATAGGATCTTTTCTATGTGTTGAAGTTAGCTTTTACTCTTACATAAGATCGTGATTGTAGCGATTCTTTGTTAGTCAGTTCAAAATCACGAGCAGCATTTCCTGTGCATGATCAACCTGTTCAAATGTGTGATGTTTCTCTCTCTGTGCATGGTGTTCAGATAAAAAGGACGTTTAGCAATTCTAAAATGTTAGAAAACTTCTTTTCATGACACTTATGAAATAAAACCCTGTCTCGGCATCTCTTTCCCTATTAACCAGCCTAGCTAACAAGAACAGCGACAAGGTATCTTCTTCATGGCTCGTGCAAATTTCACTGCCTGTCATCACAATTCGTAGCTGCACGTGCTGCGTCCGACGATACGTACCGTTGGTGGTGTGACCGCTCCTAAAACGATTTATCGTTATCGTTGTAGGTCCCGATATCGGTATCGTTGGCGGTGTGACCGCGTCGTCCAATTTGGCCTGCAACATTACTTTTATCAAATATCTTACACAGAGTAACTAAGTTATCTCGTTAACGCAAAAACTCTTACGTAAATCCTCAACAAGTACTGTACTTTTATTATGATTGCTCATGGAAAAAAGGGCAAAGAAGGGAACAGAAAATAGTGAACTTCATTACCAAGGGTAGAATAATATAAATCTGGATCTTGGTTTTTCCTATTCTGTAAAACATTGTCCCGTACGATATAAACTAATACTTTGAACAGACTCTTCAAATGTATCAGATTGGTCATTATATTTTTGGAATAATCATTGACGGCTATAACACTGATAAGGAAGCGCTCTTCAACTACATTATTTTAAGAGTACTATCAAGCTTGGAGAAGAGGATTTAAAGACCAGAACAAGTAGAATTTAATGACGCAAAAGACAATTATGAATAAAAAGCGATATAGTGCCTTGCTAGATCCCTTACCTATGCAGTTTTATGTAGTTCACATATCTCCTACCCTCGTCTTTTATATACGCATTCCCAGCTATATGCAGGATTCCTCAAAACAACAAACTCTTATTCGAGTAAACCATTTTGCAGTTTGAGTTTAGTTTGTGCCCAGGGCCGGTAACTTGGCTTTTTAAAGTCAAATTTCAACAATTTTGCTTTTCCGAACTTTACTGGCTTCCAAAAATTCTCGTGATATTGAGGCGTTTTCTGACGATACTTTTACAGCTGCTGAACAAGTACGATCTAAGGATTCACTCCACAGAGACATTCTTTAAAAAATGCTGAACAATTCAATTAATGTGTTATATTTTAATTATCACCAGTAATGTTTACATCAGCAGTGGAAGAGATCATTAAGAGAGTGAGCATTGAAACCGGCATCAACATCAATGGAGAAAAACTTAACATCTTACTATTCGTAGATAATATCATCTTAGTTACTGAGTCAGAAGAGAAGCTGAAGAACCTGTTGGAAAATCTAAACAGAGAAGGGAAGAAAATTGGCATGAAGATGAACACAAAGAAACCAAGGTCATCTGCAATGAAGTGGCTAGGAGAAGACCAAGGAAAGGAATAACTATTGATGGAGAACACCGAGAGGAAGTGGATCAGTACAAATACGCAGTGTTACAGAGTCGCCGCGCATTAGATAAGCCTGCTGAAAGTACGGACGATACAATAACTAGACTTCAAATATTGATTATTCCCTTTAAGCACCAAATCAATAATCATCACAATGGTATAATATAAAATAGATAAAATTGAACGTAAGGTATTTAAGTGTTCATAAATTTACAGACGGCTGTAAAGTTTTTGAAAGAGAGTTCAATATAAAGTTCATTGTGATCTTGGGCTGTTCCGTTAGATTGCTTGAGGCGTAGTTTGTGGAACTGGAATACATCCGTAAGGATAGAGAGAATTGACTGTAGCCAAGGCACATCGGCCACTTGTTAACCTTAGCAGGTCTCGAATCTTCAGTGAAGCGTCTTGGCTTGTTACCTGGTTTCTAAGTCACATATAAGAGGAAAGTCGAAGGAGTAACTGGACTCATTATGTTCCGTGAAGACGTACGTAAGGCCCATGCATGAAGTTTCAGACAGGTCTCGAGGAAGTACACAACATAGTTTCGAAACTGCGGTTGAGGAAAGATTTCCACCGTCAGTAGGAAGAGGAATTTTACATGACACAACACGTGGGTTTAATTACAAATATACTCCTATGACATTAGTAAGACTGATAACGCCTGAAAATAAATTGTCCAGCGTCGACCAAAGAATTATATCGGGGCGGAGAAGATTCGGTCAATACAGCAACTTCCTGAAAGACACGAGGATGTCTATGTGTGCAGAGGAGAATGTTATGGATACGGTCATACTACGAACAATGACCTACGAAGTAGAGACATGGTCACTGACGCTACACTAGAAGCACACACTTACAGTTGCCCAGAGGAACATGGAATGATCTATGCTAAACATCACCCGCAAGGATAATATCAGGAACGAAGTTATTTGGTCAAGAACCAAGGTGAGGGACATCATCGAGAAAGTGAGTACACCAAAGGCCAGTGGGCAGCAAGTTTACCAAAAAAACCCAACAGAGTTAAGGCCCAGAAAGGGGAGCAGAGCCAACGGAAGGTCTGAGAGGAGGTGGAGAGATAAGACCGAGGAGAAGGCCAGATGTGAGTGGATGAGAAAGGCGCAGAATCGAGAGGCGTAGAGAAGGTTGTGGAGGACATCTGCCAGCAGTGGCGTGAGAGGCTAAGAAGAAGAAGATTTTCATTTCGTGCTATCGTCATTGGTCACAGAGTTTGTGAAAATGAATTCATTCTCCTTTTGTCAAGCGGCTGAAACGGATCTAGAACAAGTGCATAAGTTGCTATTTGTAAATTCTGTGGTTGCGCATTAATGATCCCTGTCGTAGTCTGCTTTCATTGCAGAACGTTCAATTTGCAGGAAGGATTACATACCTGTGTCACTCATATTTTGCTACGCATCGAAATGTAACTGCTACTCAGGTACACTCACTGATATTAAGCACAGTTGCGTTCTGTTTCTGATTAGGTCAACAGAACAAGTTGATAAGTGTCTGACAAGGTCAGTAGTTCTCTTCGAAGAGAATTTTTTGTATCCAAAAGGTTTTGGTTGCAGCATCACGAAGTCCGCTTCATCATCTTCCTGTCCCAAGATGAACGAGCCGGTTCAACGCTCAGGTACACACTGGCAGCGAGTTTCGATTTAAAGAGAAGTGCTGTCCCGTTATGGTAGCTACGAAAAAGATGCTTGAACCGTCTAACTTGAGCTATAGCAAAAGTTGAATGAAAACAAACAAAGAAGTACCACACCCAGCATCATCGAGTAAAGTGATTCCGACAGTGAATATGTTGTAAACGTATATTGAAATAATTCAGAAATCTGCTTATTTGGGCTATTGTATGGGTTTTCGTATAAAAATTTTTACAAATTGGATTTATATTGGCTTTTGTTTCAAAATAGTTTAGCTTTATTCGTTAGATTTGTTTCATTTATTTGGATTTGTGCAATTTCAGTCCCCTAACAGCCCTGTTTGTACCTCTTGTCATGAGCGTTTGAGTTCATCAGTCTCATTTTCAATCGGAAGGTATACACGGACGATAAGTTGCCATGCACAGGGTTTTTTTTATTGGCCTTAATTTTCACATTGCAAAGAACGCAGAAAAAACCGCCAAAGACAAGAAGACATTCTCAATTTTTTCACTTTTCCAGCAATAGGTCGCAAAGTATTGCGAGAGACGCAGAAAATGCTGCAAAAGACAAACATAATCTACTTCGACGCTGTCAATACGAAAGGAACAATCTTGTTTCTTCTACTTTCTGTTAAAAATAACCAAACGATTGACATAAATAGATTCAGAATTAGATACAGAAGCTGCATTATTGACGTTACAATAGCTATTCCGATGGTGATGTAATGCAACTTTGTAACGTGTTACTATGGCATCAAACTCTTACCCCTGGATTAAGTACTTACGGGTGCAAAGGCAATTCAGAAACTGAAATTTAAATACCGACTCCCTTTGCGTACAAATATTAACTAGAACATGTCTATTTGCAAAATATTTGCAGACCTAGATGTTTATCACAATTATTTTATTCTTAATCTTTGCAAATTCGCTCATCAGATAAGTGAAAATACGATGATAATAACCTTATAACCTTAATACAATTAAGCCGTTAGACAAATATATATTGGCTCTAATGTCAGATACTGGCTTTGAAACGCAACGTTACCTCTTGGTGCGTCACCTCAATGTGCTCCACAAGATGTGTACACCTTTCTATAATACAAAAACACTTCTATTTACGGCCTTGATGCTCGACAATAATTGCTTCACCTCATTAAATTTCCGATATATCTTGAAAGTGTTTTCATGCTGTGGGGCTTTACAACACATAAATATTTTCGTGTTAAAAACGTGAACATTCTTGTTTTAGTATAGAAAAAGTGAATTAGAAATGCCGAATATGGAAGAACTTAAGTAGCTATTATTTTCACAAAACCAACCTTTACAGAAAAACAGAAAGGGACGATGGTCTACAGTACAACTAGCTTCGCCGCTGAAACGTCCAAATGTTAGTACAATACTTTGATTTGGCAATACGTTGCCTTGCATACGAAGTGTTTTTACCAATTACAAATAAAGAATCGCAATGCCAAATTTTCTATAAAAGGATGTAAATAGCCAAGAATATTACAAGTGGAAATACACTAGCAAATGACAAAAACTTTTGAAGAAAAAAACAACAAGCTATGAATGTTTCAGACATGTTGCCTGGTGATACACAAAAGCGGCAGATAAAGCCAACAAGTGGGAGACAAAAAAACGTTCGTTTTAAAATAAATTTGAATTAAACATAATTTATAAAAAGAATAATGGAGAAAAGCGTTAATGTAGCAGAAACGCACTAATTCAATAGGATGCTGTGTTTGCATGATTTAAAGCAAAAGATAATACCGCAAAAAATGTCATCGATGAGCATAAGTCTCTCAAGGAAAACATAATAATTTCAGTAAGCTAATCAAAAAGAGGAAGAAAGAAAGGAAGATTGAAAGAACGTAAAAAAGAAAGTAAGAGGAAAAAACAAAGAAATAAGCTGTATAATTCGAAGATTCGTCATGCTTTCCTATCCATACACAAGGTTTGTCAATCGCCACAACCTTTCACCATTGATACATGTGAGTGCAACGAGCCAGAGCGTCCTGAAAAGGGCCATAAAAAGATAATAGTAAGCTACCCTGGACCGGGCATCGATACGTAATGCTCCTTAAAAGTTTGCCTCCACCCTTCTTGTCATGAGTCCAGAATTTGGTTAACTCTCCCGAGGGGCCGGGAAGAAGATTTCCACAGCTGAACGATCTTCTTAGCCACCCTAATACCGATATGTTCTTTCAAGAGTGTGCATGGACAGTCAAAACGTCATAAAGTATCGAAACAAATCGAAAACGAGTTCAAGAATAAAGTTAAGACTTGCGGTGCTAGCTGATATGGCGCACCTAACGTTACAAACATGCCATGTAAGTGTTGACGAGATTGGAGGAAAATGGTATAGCGTTAACCAATGTCTTTCCTCACTTTAGAGACTTATGTTCCCTTAGTCGCTTCGAAAGCATTTAAAATCCGTCTCAAAAATAGCTATGACAAGTATCAGTACTTTTTGATCAGCAATTTTGGAGAAAATTGGCTGCCCAGTGCCCTCTAATGCCTCGCGTGATTACCTAATACATAACGTCAACCAAATAACAAAGAGTTACCACTATCCATTCAAGACCAAACAACGCATGCTCAAGAATTACACGAGTTAAATAATGTTGCTCTAGAGGCTTTCTATGGTGTAGTTTTAAAACGATTGAGAACAGTTGTCATGAGAGCAACATGCCGGTTGAAAAAGGACAAACTGAAACATATTTCATGTGCAATAAATATCGCTAATCAGTTTGGGTACTTTAACATTTAGTGGGCTGTTACTTGTTCAAGGTTCTAAGCTTGTCAAATGAGCTCATGTGAAAACTATTCCTAGGCTGTGTCTAAAGTACGAAGTCGAGTCTGCTCGTGTTTCGTAAACGTGTGTTCGTGATCGTAAAGTATAGACTGATCTGAACCTCGTGGTATTTTATAATGAAAACAACGTGTTACACTGTATTTAACGGGAACTAAAATCTTCAGGTACTGAACATTGGCAATTCCAAATGAGTCAATAACGCACTGTTTGGCACTGACATTAAACCACCAGTCGCGGTCAAAACGACACTGATAACTTTGATAAGTGTCAACAAAAAAATATATACTTGTAAACTTATTACACTACAATAGCCCATCCTAAATTTTGAAAGTCATCGTTGTTGTGTAAACTCTCTACTAGAATAAATAAAATATAAAAGTTCTCTACATGTGAAAGAGACCAAAGAAAATAGTTGGAAAGGCCGACCGCTAATGAAAAAAAAGAAGACTATATCGCATGTGGAAGCAAACAAATCATCGGCTCATCTTAAATACACTGATCGGTTGAAGAATTTATCATGTGTGTTACCCCAAACAGCGATCTCGTCAGTTGCTGTGCGTGACTACATCACCTAAAGCCCGTTTTGAGTAAATTAAATAAAATGCCAAGCTCAGATTATGGCCGAATTTTTTCAAAATCGTAAAAAAAATTTACACTGAAAAATGGAATTCATAGAATTAAGCCTAATGAAAGACTTTTTGCAACTTCCTAAAGATGGATGGCTTCCAAAACATTTTTAGCATTTTTTTCCGGCCGAAACATAATCCCGTATGTATTTAAGTTCTCTTCAGGTGTATCCGAAAATTATATATTGATCGTATGTTAGCATTTTGGGACGTTCCTGTCATTGTAAAAATAGTACATAAGATTTCTCTTATAACACAAAACATTGCCAAATCACCTCGTGCCATCAATGCCTACGTGCAAGGCCCGATATCAAATGGTTCCTCTATTCTGCGCATGTCTTGTTGCAATCGCACTGATTGATCATACTATCATTTTCAACGTAGAATATGTTTTGATTATATGACAACCTAATCTACTGGCAGCTGATTAACCAATAACAAAGCTCTCCATATTCTAAACAGAAAAACAAGGCTGTCAAATAGGTATTCGTACAAGACACCTGTAATACATCGATCATTAGTATGCAATACATATTCGTAACGTCAGGTATTATGATTACGAAAATATGTAGATTTATTGCTTTCAAGAATGGGGCTCCTTCATATACTCTTAACAGTTTATACTTGGGTAAAGCATAAAAGCAATACACTTATAATAAGAGGTATTAATAAGCCTGCTGCGTCATAACGACAGTTCAAATGGTACATTAAAATATCTCCCAATGTTTCTGCTGTGCAATGATAATCCATGTCTGGCAGGAACAAAGCTTGTCGAAGCTCTTCATGATGCCCACATGGCAAGTTCATTTAATTCGTCATCTTCTTCTGCTGCTTTAGGTTTTGCTTTGGCTACAGAAAGCACAAAATTAAACACAGGAAATAACCAGCATCCATAAGAATTAACAACACCTATATTAAGCAAACTCATACCGAACAGTCGACCTTTCAGTTAATTACTTACAATTAGATTATCAGCAAAATAAGGGCCTTGTATTTATGGGTTGCCTCACACATTAATCCCCAAAGATGCCTGTTACCGACATTGAACGAACTGTCTATATTGTTTCACCTCCTGAAAAAGTCTTCCATACCCTTTTGCGTTATGCTTCATGTCATCATGTACTTATCATGTAGTTCTACTTACTAGATCTTCACCATTTCGTGTCCAATTTCATACTACAATATTACACCGGCCTTTCCATTAAAATATAATACGGGTCCGCTTCAATAACGAAAAGCAAAAAATGTCTTTCAGATCATAAGCCTCTGCGGCGTCTACCATTATATGACAGTAAACGGTTCAGTTTCTAGCACAAGTTACATGAACCATGGCAAATATCTGCAAGATTGCATACCTGGCTGAGGTAATTCGGTATCTGGGACAGAAGGCAAATCGGCGGTGCCCCCAATCTTTAGCATCTCCTCGTCTAATGCTTCCTGCTCCAGGTCATTGAGCTCGGCTTCGAGTTCGTCCTTCAAAAGTATACAAGAGTAAAATATCAAAGGATTGCCAGTTTAAAACACGATCGAAACGTACATCAACAATTGAAACAAGAAAAGAAATAAAATCTCAATACATTAGCTTCCTGGAGCCTTGCCTTCAGATCACTCCCTGTTCCGTTGTTGTCAATAATAACGCTGCGAAGATATGTGTAATCATCAACGCTTTCAGAGCTTCGCCGCCAACTGCAATCGGTAGTTTTATTGTACTTTTGATCAACTCTACTCAGGTTTTCCTTTAATAGCTTTTAGCTAGTTTTGTCCGCAAAGTATGACAATCTGTTCGATATAGTCTGGGGATCAACTTTGTTGGTAGATGTGATAGCTGTATCATCAGGAGAGTCTGTGATTTCTAAATAAGCACTTAGATGCCACTGAATACCTCTAGCCTGATCTTTGTTTGCCTAATTACCAAGTTAATTATAATCAGGAATAAAATGAGGAGAGAATACAACTTTGGCATACACCAAATTTAATATCAAACCAATTGTAACATTTGTATCTAGTAGCACTCAAAGAACTCGTGAAAGTTGGTGATCAGATTTGTTATTTTCTTTGGAATAACATTAGCTCTTAAAATCTTTGATATCTTTTGCCCTTTTAAAGTTGATGAAGTTTATGTACCATACAAGTTAATATCCTGTTCTAGACATTAATCAAATGTATTATAAAAGGGGAAATTCAGGTCAGTACAGCCTTTGTACACTCAAAATCCTCCTTGTTGTTCTCTGAGAATCTTAGAAATCGGGGGTTGGAATAAGTGGAGGATTTGTAAAAATAATTTCTGATAGTTTTAAAATGTAAATAAAATAGAGGATATGAATATAAGCACATTTTAGCATCAGAAATCTTTATATCACTTGAAAATCATCATCAAATAAAACCATAAAAATGATTCTTTTTATATCATCAAAGCTGATTGCCAAGATTAATAAGCAGTGATTGTAATAAGCAACCATTCCAAAAAGTTCCAAACCGTGGTATATTAAAAACCAGAAAGTAGTAGACACCTTTTTGACCTCCAGACGTCCTATAAAGAGTTTTCATCAGAAATTGTCATTGAACCAGTGATGTGGCAAGAATTGGACTTGATCCATGTGTAGTAATTTATTTTCCAGTTTCTGTAAATAACTTATTTATCACTTTTGTGAAACACTTCCACTTCCATCCTCACTATGTTCTATTATGCATTGGTATTTTGAATTTAGCTTCAAATGCCTTGAATGTTGTTCTGACTATAATGTATAGTAATGTCAGTATTAATATGAATCTAAGCTTAAGCAATATGTTCTATATGCACAGTCTAATAGAGCATAACAATTTACTTGATACTTTGAAACTAATTTCATACTAAGCTTATTTCCTACTAATCAGCAGCAGCAGCATTACTCAAGTCGCATCACCAGAAAACAACAAAATATGTTTTGAGAATTTCCTGACAACAGAATCATAAAGCATGCTATCATATTTGGTCCTTTATCTACAATGAGATCTATAGTGCTCACAAAGGCTGAAATAACCTGACTTCTCCATTGTACCTACTTACAAAATTATTAGTACGAATACCTCATCAATATCCTGTCCAAAGCTTTGTGAACTTGAAATTGCGTCAGATATTTCATTAGCTAGTTCTGTTTGTTCCTGAATGTCATCCATCATATCATGCACATCATCAACATCTCTGAAAATGTAAAGAACATAATTTGTGGCACATATATATTTGCTAATATATTATTATAATATTTAGGTAAGATACCAAGAAAGAAACTACAATTTAGACAATGTTTTGTCTTTTCTTCAAGACTTCGTCAGGTCTTTTTACAATTGAGGTCACAACGCTAATAATATTCGCACAAATTTTCTGTCACTAAATGCAAGAAGCATTGTTGGAAATAATCATGTTGGTATGCTATGGTGAGGAAATTGAAATGACGGAAATATGGAGACCAGAGTAGCTGTGGGCACAAGTAGTATAAATGAGAAAATAACTCAATCCTTAGAATACTAAAACTGAAACACACAGAAAACTCTTCATATTTACCTATTAAGAAAAATTATATTGAATTACATTACCGACCATGTCTTCCCTAAATGCACGACATTTACTGTCATCATTTACTATTGACTTCCATACATTGGACTTAAATACACATATCAGTCCTTTCTTCGGTAGCCCCGAAGCCCCAATTTTGAATTCATCAGTTACTAAAGAATTAAATTTCTTGTACTAGTCTTTGCATTTCAATTTATGTAAACAGCCCATGTATATATGTTGGGGGAACTATTGAAATCACTTTCATGCGCAAGATGCAACTGTAAAGACAATACTTGCACAAATGAATAGTAAGCCAATGCCATACAACTTATAGACAGAAACATATTTACCTAAATCGGCCGAATCAGACTCGGCAAGAAGATCCAGCCGTATTCCATCATATGTCCAACTTCCAAACTTCAAAGAGCATCGCTGTTCGTCAAATGGGAAGTACTTAACATTGATTGGACACTTGCTTTTCAGAATAACTGGAGCAAGCCATACTGCCTTTCCAGTATGATTCAGCTTTACCCGTGTGTTCAGACGATCTAAATTCCCGCCAAAACTTTTATCTTCGTCAGCACTAGAGAAATAGAAGAGCCAACGGAGCTTCAACGATCTAATTTGGTTAAACATTGCTCATCAATAGCAAGACTGTCATTCGGAATGATGAATACAAACTAAAATCGTATGTTTTTCATCTGTGCCTTTTCTGTACGTTGTAGGTAGCCGTACATCTACTAAATCCTACCATGTTTCAGGAGCTAAATAGTTCATTGATGTTCCTTAGACCTTTTCGTATTTCTTCGAAAATGATCTTAGCAGCAAAACAGTGCATCTAGAATATGAACTAGAACATGCCCATCACAAAAAGGTTGTGTCTCAAATCTCCTTTGCTGATAATTAATTGGACTTCTAAAAACTTTGATTGGCGAGATTGGTTATAAGCTGAAATGTTGTGACAAATTAAGATGATTTGGGAACGAGAAAACCCGTGGAGTATAACTACAACTCAAAATGGTTATTGTAAGTTAATCGTTGTACTATTATATGCTCAAGTTTAAGCCTTCAGGCACGTCGCTATTTTCCAAGTTAGTCGGACTTTTCGCTAATAAGGTTTCTGTAAGATTTTATAGCATCATTCAGGCCAATAATACAAAGTTACGGGAGGTTATCAACTGACTTGTAACAAAACTGGGGTCGTTTTGCAAGTAAAAGATTGTAAAATACCAGTTACTCTATAAGAGTACTAAAGTGTTGACGCGACAAAAACTTTTTTCCGAGGGATCGCAATTATAACTTAATCACAGTGTTAACCATGCCACCAAATGCCCGTATACAAAATATCACTTTCAAATCTCATATCAGCTACGAGGAACGGCTGTTTGAATTTGGAAATGACCTTAAGGAAACACTGTTAATATTTCTCAGTTCATAAAATTATGAACTGGGTTCATTTAACAAGGTTTTGATAGGCATGATTCAAAGTCTGAAAGGGCATAGCTCATCGATTAGTCAAGGTATGGTTCTCGGATTTGGACAGCTTGTCTTTCTCAACAAGAAGAAAGCAACGAGTCCAAAAAATTATCAAATTTCTGATATTCATTAAATCGTGACGTCACACTTTAGTACTTTATTCCAGTTTTTGCTTATGGATTATCAATAGGGGCTACTTTCTATATAAAAACCACTGTGCTATATTTCACTCACTTGTTATATAGTACAACATCTGGAAGCCATACCATACTTGGTTTCACGTTTATGCCTTTGATATTGTTATATAGCTTCGGATCCCATCTCAGAAGCGGGTTACTCCAAATCTAGAGGGAAAAAATGGGAAATTTTTAACATTAGAAACTTACAGGAATAAGAAAAAAATTAACAAGAAGAGGCAAAATAAAGATAAATAAAGGCAACTCACTGAAACCAATTGTTCAATTCCAGCTGGGCACAAAAATAACATGTCATCGACTAATCTATGTGAAGGTTCCTAGTTGCTACATTCTAAGAATAGTTAAATTTTTGGCAAGAATTTATTTAATATTTTTCTTGATTTTTACAATTTCTAAATATTTCTAAAATAGTAATCACGATACTCGTCTTCTTTAGCCTTATCCTTCGCGTAACTCTTTTTAAATGTTTTCACCATTAACAAAATTGAGTAAATAATCAACATTCCCATAATCCTAAAATCAGTTGTAGGGAAAAAGGCAAAAGTGAAATTCCTCTTGCAAAGTTGTTTGGTCTCTGGTTCCATTTCTTTGGGTAATAAGGAGAAAGAAAAAAAAGTCGTTTTTTTTGAAAAGGGAGAGTTTAGTGATACGTTTTTATTGATGTTGTTATTGTCGTTAAACTGTTGATGACGGGATGGAAGTGTTTTTAGCACCTCGACTGCATTCTTTCAAATGTGCGATATTACTAACACTAATGTAAGTTTTGTTTTCGTTTCTCATTCTTCATGGTAATATTAGAACAACTTTCATCACTAACCAGAATGTTACATGAGTCTTGGAAGATAAGAGAAAACAACACTTGTTCGTTAAAAAGGCACAATGACGTTATATTTATAACCTGTAAAAAGAAAATAGAACTACTAAAATCTATTAACTCAATATCATTTTAACCTACTAATTTCTACTAATCTTCGATAGCAGCACTTTAATATTTGTCCCTAATGTAGCTTATATGGCTTATATCATTACACATCATCATACGTGTAATTTCAGTCTGAAGATACCCGTAACATATCTAATGTTTGCATTAACGGTTTTAAGACACTTTACCGTACTTGACAGTTTGCTGCAAGGTCAACTTTGCGCCCAAGATGTTTTACATAAAAAATGTATTACTGATAAAATTTATCATTTCTTTTTAGGTCGTGGTAAGTGGAAGTCAGGTCGAAACAGATATTTTACTTTTCTTCTGTCAGGCGTAAAATAATAAAGAGACACCTTTAATCTAATAAGGAGACTTCTTTTTTGTCATATCATTTTGTCAGTTAATACCTTAAACATTCTTAGGGAAAGTAAGGCTTTATCAAGAAGTAAAGTACTTACTACCAAAGTCGAGCAACACAAAAATTAAGTCCTAAATGACCCTGATAAGATCGTGAAGTCCAGTTAATTCAAGGAAAGGTAAGGGGATGAGAAGGACATTAAGGGAATCATAAATCTTTCAATGAAAAGGAATTCAGGTATTCAGAATTCACTTTAGGAAAGAGTTTTAATGAACGAGCAGGTTAAAGTTAATGTTATGTCATGCTTTTGGCTTTAAACTGAAGATAAATTTTTGTACTGGTTGTCTAAAAGTTTGTCATTCGGATATCTTACACCGAACCGGATCCTTAGAAGCTCATATCCCAAATGTGTTGGATTGGGCCATCAAGACACACTTTAATTGGTTTAGATTGGATCCAAAAGCTTGTTCCTTCAAATAAAGTCAGATTGGTGGTATTCTGTCAAAAAAGCCAATGACCTATCAATGATTATTATCTTTGAGTTTCGAACTTGAATCGGACCTGATTGACGTGTCCCATGGAAACTAGAAAGTCAATACTTTTCACTTATGTTCCACTCTGATATTTCCTTACATTCTCAGTCCGGTTGTTTGACTTGTGATAGAAGAGTTATAAGATTGGGCTTTCTTTGAAGGATTCTGTGATAAGCTAGCATTATTCCTTGATTTATCTATTTCTTTATGCAATATTTACTTTCTTAATAGGCATAGCTGTAGTATTTTCTGCGCATCTTTTCATTCAGTTTTAGCAATTTCAGAGGTTAGTTTATTTTTTTGTTTGTAGTTTTGTTGGGTTTTTATTTGTCTGCCTTTTTTCGCCTGCCTAGCACCCGCTTCATTTGTCCTAGTTGTGCCCGCAGTTACTTTCAGCTTCGTCGTACTTGCCTCGTTTCAATTTAATCGATGTAGCATTTCATCATGGTTATTCTTTTACAATGCTTCTCGTGCATAGTGAGAGATATTTTTGGTATGTTTCTGCGAGAGTTTTTAACGTTGTAACCTCCAGTGTACAAAGATCTGACGAAATCGAAGAAAAGACAAAACGTTTTCAAACTTGTAGTTTTCTTCTTTCGTGTTCTACCTATTTTTTGAAAATTGCTTGACTGTAAAAATATCCAGCTTTTGAGCCAAGTGTCTTGCAAGTGTGTGGTTGCATACCGATCAGTTTCATCTCAATTTGAACTTGAGAGGATTTTTACCTTGTTTTTCGTCATTTAGAACCAGTTAAGAGTCAAGATGAAAGACAACATAGGTAACATAATGACAATAAAAAGTATTTTTCTTGATTTGTTTTTAATAGATCTAAAATTATGAACTTATTTCCCACCAAAAAGCATAATGTTATTGGTCAAAGGCTGGAAATAAACAGAAGAAAGTAACTTACTTGTCGAATCCAGGCACTGATTGTTAAGATTTGATTCTTTTCATGCTAAACGTAACAGGAAAAGGACTAAAAATTAAAACACAGGTTGTTTTTTTATGTTCTTACCTTTTCTAGGAATGCCCTTGACTTGGTACTCACAATGTACTTATGTATTATGAAAACATTCTAAATCTACTTTTGTCCTTCATAAATATTCGATAATGTTCAAAAATTAAAACCGTACATCTTTACGTTAGCGCTTTTAGTCTCATCATTGTCATCATTATTAAGGTAATTTTTATTTTATATTTATATTTTCAGTTAAAATAGAAAGGCAGCACAGAAGAGGAACATCCCGAAAGAGAGAGAAAGATTTGGTACAATGGCTTGAAACGGTCAATTAATGATATTCAATCCCCTTGTGGGTTTTAGGAGGGTTTCTAGGGATAGGGATATTAAAAGAAGGATCGGACTTGCACTGTCTGCTTTTGGGCGTCTCAGGACAAGGTTCTGGAGCAATAAAGGATCCTCAATCCAATTGAAAGAGCGCATGTATCGTTCCTTGATTGTGCCTGTTGGAATATACGCCAGTGAGACTTGGACTCTTCGCGCAGATGATGAGCGCAGGTTACTCTCCTTTGAAATGAAATGTCTGCGGAGCATTCTTGTGGCACCCTTTGAGATCGATATAGAAATGAGCGAATTATGCAACTGCTGAATATCGACAAAACCATAATTGATGTGATCAGAAAAAGGGGGCTGCAATGGTTTGGCCATGTAAACCGATCAGATGACAAAGGATATATGAAAATTGTGTACAATACTGATTTCGCCAAAAAGCGTCCAAAAGGAAGACCTCCCAAACAATGGACAGATTTAGAAAGGCCAGACACTGGATTGCTTTTGCTGGCGGCCGAGCGAAACTGCCAGGATTGAGCAAAGTGTAGGGAATCAATGCGGAGGAATGTGGCAAGGCTCTCTGGAGTGTGCAACTAAGTCAAGTTAAGTAAGTACGTCTAGGGATAGAGTTTGTTGGAAAAACATAGTCTTCAAGGTGCAAAAACATTTACTAGCCACGTACAATAAGCCATGACACCGTAAGTACCTTGGCTAATATGCATAAAACATCTTATGCTTAAAACATGATACTTTCTAACCTTATGGGCTTGGATTGATGACGGGCCGGAGGGCAGTCCTCCCTTGGTCAAGTCACATTGCCCGGAGAGGCTGGTCTCCAATTGCGTTGCGCTGGATGCCGGTGTCCACCGGTAAATGATTGGGAGCTAATGTGGCGACTAGAAAAATTGAGTATGTTAACATCGGAGGTCACCTAGCTCATTTGGTTGAGCACACGCCGCGAAAGCTTGGGGCTACGGGTTTGACCCCTGGGCTGTGACATATTTTCTATTTCTCCTATTTTTTTTTCAAAACTAATATTTGAAATATTTTTTTTAAACTTTCATACATCCTTTCATATACGCAAATTTAAATTGTTCTTGAAATTGGAGAAATATTTCAAAAGTCTATTAAAGACTATAGTGTTCAGGAGTGGGGAGGGGTGGATACTGAAACAAAAAGCAAGAATTCTTCAAAGACAATACAGCTAGTATTATTTTAACCATGTCCATACATGCAACTGACGCCATAAAGTAAGCTTCAAGGGCCGCTTTTGGCATGCAGGCTGGGATCTTAGTATCTAAATATATAATTCTATGCCACTTACCACATCTATAATTTGACTTAAGGTTAATCCGAATGTCACATTGAGGGTGTCTGTATCATTTAAAACAGGTCGAGCTTCTTTCTTGTAATTCTCGAATAGATGAGTTAGCAAGGCTTTTTCAGAGTCGCTT
Source organism: Alatinidae sp. Z8VKAUB7J3 (assembly GCA_010016025.2). Taxonomy (NCBI): domain Eukaryota; kingdom Metazoa; phylum Cnidaria; class Cubozoa; order Carybdeida; family Alatinidae; species Alatinidae sp. Z8VKAUB7J3. The sequence goes on along the minus strand of JAAAKM020006971.1, from coordinate 137,053 downwards.
CCATGGCCGGCTACAAGAGAAAAAAGACCGTTAAACACTAAAAGCAAAACGTTCTCTTGTTAATAGAAAGGCAAAAAGTTAATAAATAATACTCTGATATCTTGATCTAAGACCTTCAGTAAGGGTTTGTTGAAGCTTTCATCGCATGAGCACACCTTAACAAAGTAACCGCCCATTTTAAATGATACTACAAACCAGTCGCATGATATACTCTAATTAAAAAGAGATGTACCCTACTTACAGTGACAAAACTATTTATGTAACTACAAATGTATTTCGTCCCACACTCTCCATAGTACAAAACCGCAGAAGAATCTCGAGTGAAGAGCTTACAATAATGGATAAAGATATTTAGTTTTTCACTGTAACAGTCAAGTCCTTGGCGCTTCAAGCGAGAGTCGGCGATCGAACCGTCCAAAAAATCAGAGTAAACAGAGCATTTATTCGTTGTTTCCAACGTATGGAAAAGGAATACCACAAAAACGAATTAACACTCTTTTTATGAGAAACTCACGAGAAACCAGTACCCTCTGACTGAAAGAAAAGATCACACACGAAACATGATAGAGAAGGTGAAATGCTTATAACTTTTTTTCTGCGACACATGTTTGCCATGGTTGGCGGAAACTGAAACAAGATCTCACAGGGCATACAAGGCCCCATACCTCGCCTACCCTCAGTGACGTGCCTGTATTGTACGCAAGAAAATACCGTCGTTTCAGGTGATTCGTTTTGAATCATTTACAACAAAGTATGCTGATTTATATAGTAAATGTACTTTAAATACTTCAGTCTTTAGCTACTACTGCAGACTATGATTGTTGCTTATCTTAGAGTTTTGTAGGTGAAAGGAATCACTATGGAAACAAGGTTGCAATGGACTCCTATCATAGTATCTCCATCGTCTTTATCTCAAAAGAGTGTATTATCTTGTTTACCTTTAGTTATTTAGCCTTTACGTACTTTGCAATTTTGTTTATATATCACGAGACTGTATTTTAATTTTGCAGTACATGTTTACATTGTAAAGAAGCTTCCGTTTTACAGCCAACGCATACAAAATGTCCCTTTTGCTTGAAAGATAAACTCGACCTAGGCCCCTATTAACCTGTCCAAACAAAGGAAGAGCAAAACATTGCTCTGTTTTATGTTTATTAAGTCTTGACGGCGCTAATTTCATTACAAACATCAACACGGAGGGTCTTTCAGGCACAGCATAATTGATTTTGGGATATTTTTACTACTTCTCATTCATTATTTAAAACGAAAACTTTTCAGGATTTCTATCATTAAGAAGTAAGCGAGAGCTATCATTGATGGATTGGACTAGCGTGTTGAGTTTGTAACGACAAGAAAATAAAACAACGGCTCGCTCGCTCTTCATTATGGGGATCAATGAGCAATTAAAAGCAAGTTATCCCTTCGTGACAAATCTTCCAACGTGACACTTATAATTTATTATTGTCACAGTGTGATTGTTTAAGGTCACGTTCATTTCACAGATATTTCTACAGACTTCAAATCAATAGGAAGCTTGAAGGTAAACAGTTATGATAACTTTAAAATGTTTTCCATGTCATTTACAAGATTTACTTATTCATAAGCAAGTATTATAATCGTTCGATTAAGTGCAGCTCTCGTATAAGCGCCCGTCTTGAGCTTGAAAGTTACTAAGCGCCGTCATCATGTAATCGTTGGGATCGCAATGCGGCGCTTACTTAAGGACTTCTAAATATGTTTCACATATGGCTTTAGAAAGTGGTTGATCGAGCAGTTTTCAACACTCAACAGGATGGATTTCGTGGATTTTCGTTTGTCGTGCCCTGTCATTCGCCCACACCCAAACTAGAATTGTCGTTATTGAGCATTCTAAAACCAATCGAACTGCCCCATGGAACTATATTCCTTAGTAGGGATGCCGGGGGCTAGGTACCCCCTCCCCCAGGATCCACCAATGACTTTTGATTTGATTTTCTTGAAATATCGAGCAGAAGAGAGCAAAAATGCAATGAGTATCAGGGGTTCGATCATCGGTGGTGACATAATTTCTATTTCTCTAGTGTTCTTTCAAGAAAATGCAATGCTTGAATATATAAACGCTCATTTCTATGAAGGTTTAGACACTGACTAGAACTCATTTCGAATTGAATTTTCAATTCCACTTTTCGTGTATAAGCTCCATAACCTTTATATACTAAAATAGTTACGGAATTTGGTAAAGAATAACCAAATAAAAATCCATAATGTCATAGCTACGTTTAACGAAACATTAACACCGATATCTGCAACTGGTTTATCAGCGGGATATTGTAATTTAGTTATGAACAGCAACGGCCAGCAAAAGAATGCGCGTATTAAAAATTATGAGGATTGCGAGCACTCGCAAAAAAAAGATTCAAGATATGATAAACTCTACCATCTAAGACAGTGACTGAGCTGAATGTGTTAGAATATCTAAAACGTCGGGAAACTATTGGTCACGGCTGCTGTTCTTTTTTATAAAATATATAATGGGGATTATTGAACGTTCAAGACGAAATATAAATACACCAAGCTTTCCATGTATTCATTACATCATCCTTAGGGTATCAGAAAACTTGAAAGTGTTAACGATATTTGACGACCTCATGGCCTAACTAAACAATCTACATATTAACAAAAAACTATAAAAGGAGTCTCATTGGAGAAGATTAGAGAAGTGAAAGGAGAAGTGAGACAATTGTTGCATTCATATTCGCTCTCACTCTCTTTGACACTCTCACCCATCAATTCATGTTCTTTCTACGAATCGTCTTTGATTGAGTTATTATAATAATTACTCTAGTACGCCTACTGTTATATTATTATTCTAAGAACTACATTCCAAATGTCTTCAAAGGTGTGATTAACTTCCTTGACTCATCGCCAAAGCGTGACACTTAGAGTGGTTTATAGCTCAGAATGGTAGTTCGTAAGAGTGACACTCATTCGCCTGTTCCACCATACGTTGTTCTCTTCATTCGACATAGGACTTTCTTCTTTTGGAATCATATTTTGATTAATTATTATCGTAGTGATTGTAGAAAGCCTATTGTCACATTATTTGCCTCAGAATTACATTCTCCAAGTCTTCAACAATGTGACCAAACTTCCTGACTCATCACCACAGCGTGACACCTAGAGTAGTTTATAGCTCAGGATGGTGGTTCGTAAAAGTGACACTTATTCGCGAGTACCCTCATAAGCTCTTTTTCTATTCACCACTTTAATTTCTTCTTTAAAATCACATTTTAATTAATTATTATTGTAATGATTGAAGAAAGACTACTGTCATATAAACTGTCTCTGAACTACATTCTCCAACTGTAGATACAAAAACTTTTGGCAACCCCGAATTAGAGGATACGGAAAGTGTACCAAGGTCGATCCGGGCCACCCTTCAGAAGCTCTAACATCCCAACAGATCTTCCATTTGAATGCAAACAAATTCAGTTTTTATTCAAGTTAAGCTTCAGCATGACCTTCAACAAGGCACTACAGAACCTTCTCAACGTGCGACAGTATTTTAACCCCGCTGGCGATACCAAAATTTTAAACGAATCAGGGATTACCGACCCGTGTTAAATGCACAATAAAAGCCCAATAAAGAGTCGGTTACAATTTGTAAAACAAAAATTTAGCAGTGTGGAAGATCTGCAGAAACAACAGTTTTTGTCGCTATTGTTCTGGTTTCCGTCTTATGAAACAAAACCCAATGGAATACACTATCAGTGTTGTGAATCATTAGTTCCTGGGAATATTCGCTAGCAAAGAAGAAATTAACTGGAAATTCTCACTTACGTTCTCATTTTACTTTTGACGCCCCTAGTAACCCTAGTCTTAAATTTACCCCCTTTTAATCTCAAATAACCACTAGAGGGGTCTCTGGACCCACGTTGAGAAACACAGTTTTAGATGAACTAATACACTTTGACTGTATACGTTCGCTTGGAACGCTTATTTTAAGTAGAATTTCTTGCTCTAAACTGGTGAAAGTATTCACTACTTAACTACCTGCGGACAGGATTTGGATGTACCAACCACCTTTAAAAACAAACAACATACAGCAGAATAACCAGCGTGTTTATGGTCTGGTGAAAACAGTTGAACACAACCTGAACATATGTTGCCATCTTCGAACAACTCTAGGGCGATAGAGTTGCATGGCTCCAAATGGTTTGCGATTATGTTTAGCTATTATACGAATGGCCTACCTATACAGTTACATTGCTATGCTCAATAGATGTATGAATAGTACTTCCTAACACTCGATCTTTATTTGGGCATCCCAAGTATATGCCACGTTTGAATGCATTGGGAAGTTGGACTGTTGCAACAGACTGTTGCAACAGGAAGCGAGGAAATTGTCGACCAAGTACTTGCTTTTCAGTGTGATTACTTGATGCTTCGTCTCGCGGCATAAGTCCCCTGACTATGCTGCCAAGTCCAATGAAACTAGTTATATATTACGTTTGCGGACTTTGCCTGCTGCAGACCTTTTTGATTGAATAGATAAGTGAAACCAGCCCTGTCGTTGCTGCCATTTTAAAAAATGGCTTCCCATATACTCTTACTGTCTGAAAGACTCGACTCTTTTTGAACTAATGAGTTCATAAATAGCTTCCTTTTTTCACAGGAGTAGCATTAAATTATTTTTTAGATTTTCTTCGTCCTCTCTAGACTTAAGTTTTGTTAAATTATGATGCTTACCTATGATGCTCGTCTACTGGAATATCTAAGCCAACGGAGTCTTCTATTTTGGCACCTTTCAGTAACTCGTTTACACATACTCATAAATCATTTATTTTTTTTAGCGAATGTTAAAAGTCGATATTCTTCAATTGATAAAAGCCAAGCTCACGTTCGCATCCATCTTAACATATTGCTAAACTCAATAATTTTACCTGAAGAAGTTTCAATCAAAATACTAATAAATCATGCCATGCTTTGAACAAGAAGAAGGAACATCCGTCAATGTCATGAGATTCTAAGATAAGATTTTTCAAAAAGAACACTCAAGAAATAGAAAATATATCATCACCGGGGATTGAACCGATGACCCTTGCTTTTGCGGCGTGCGCTCTACCAACTAAACTAGGTGACCTCTGATGTTAACATACTCTATTTCCCTAGTCGCCACATTAGTTCCCAATCATCCACCGGTGCAATTGGAGACCATCCTTTGTGCGCCATGTGACTTGACCAAGAAAAAACTGGCCTCCGGCCCGTCATCAATCCAAAGCCCATTGGTGGTGACATATTTTCTATTTCTCTAGTATTCTTTTCAAAACTAATATTTCAAATCCTCTCTTGTCGATGATAAGGTTTTCCTTGCTGCAATTGAGTCCACCCTGCTTCAGCCCACCCTGGATCTGAGAGATGGATAGTAATTTCAGAGGTAAATGGCTTAATTAACGATACCTACACTTGCATGCCAAGAATAGTACTAAATGAGAAGTGGAGGACAAATAAATCCAGTAATGGATCATATAGAAGCTTTCTTCCAGTGGACGATAAAATAGCAGCAAGCACAATACAGCTTGCTGAACACTGCCAGATGGGTGCTCACAAGCTGTTTTCAATTGCTATCCAAACCATAGTAAGCAGAAGACTGTTACGAAACAAATTGAAAGCCCTGAGTTAAAAAGCGGGCGAGGGAACAGCAATGCAGCCGGTAATACAGGTAAAGGGGCTTAGAGGAAACGCACTGCTAACAACCCTTTCTGGATGCTTTGTGGCGATAATCACTGCCTTTCTCTTTTCCAATTTTTATTTCACAGGCACGTGAAAGTCTTTCGACAGGCCCACAACGTCCACTCATGAGCCGCAGCACACTTTTATCAGCTCAAATCACCTATTG
>JAAAKM020006971.1:116723-128931 GCA_010016025.2 Alatinidae sp. Z8VKAUB7J3 | reverse complement strand
GAGAAAAGAAGAGAGCTGGGGTAGGGTAGAGAAAAGAAGAGAGCTGGGGTAGGGTAGAGAAAAGAAGAGAGCTGGGGGTAGGGTAGAGAAAAGAAGAGAGCTGGGGTAGGGTGGAGAAAAGAAGAGAGCTGGGGTAGGGTAGAGAAAAGAAGAGAGCTAGGGTAGGGTAGAGAAAAGGACATAAATTATAAGACGAAAAATACAAACTGAGAGGAAGTAAATTTCAAAGAATCTGACAATCAAGAACAACAAAAATAGTGGAAAATTGGTTACACGCCAAAAGAGGTTGCGTTTGTCCTTGTACACTGTCCAAACCATAATGCTGCTGGTAGCAGAATTGAAACGAACGTAAATAAAGGGGGAGGCGAGGCATAAAACCTTTCAGACTGCGATGAAAGCAGCTAACACAAGCCAATAATGCATATTATTCAAGGGAGCAGACAGACTGTATTACAAATAAGAATATCCATTTCAATCAATAAACTAAGCAGAGCCAAAACTACGATAGGAAACTAAAACGAGAGGGCTATTTTAACAGATGTGTAAAAGTGGGAGGGCTGTCACTTGGATAAATTCCTAAGTGCCCCGGTTTCAGTGGCCACTAATATGTTGTCAAAGTATGAAGACCTTGTTTCTGTTTTCGTTTTGCGACTACGTGAAATGTCCTTTCATCACTAAAGAGTAGCTTCGATGCAAGAAAGCGCTTTTTAGATATGCTCCATTTGATAACTGTGCATTGAATGATCAAAATATTCAATAACAAAAATAATAGAATTATGAGGAATAATCACATCCGGATCGTCTATGATTAGTAAAGTAGTGAACGTTTGGTTTTCGTTGAATTAGGAATCTCGTACCAAAATTACTTTTCTTTTATTTGTTTGGGTTTATCCGGTTTTTTTCTTTTTCATTTTCAATGAAGTCCATATTATTGTCAAGTCAAACTACGCACAAGACCAAAAGAAATATTTATCAATGTGAATATGTGTGGTGATGGAGTAGGATGGGTTTTGGGAAAAATCGTAAGGTAAACTTCATCACTTCATTAAATGGCAATGCAAATAGTGTGATATGAAAAGGGAAACAGTCTTGGCCTTGGCGTTGGTGTGACAGCTTGTTTTATCTAGGGGAGAATGGAGCTGAGTTCATAAGTCACAGACATTATAACAGTTTGACTCTAGTATTAGTCTTTACAAGAAAACTAGTTACAGGAACTTTTCAAGGATTTCCCACGTTCTATGTCACTTATAGTATTATCTCAGACCGTTCAGTTTGCCATCTTAATAAATGACTCAACAAAGATTAATGAAGAAAAGCAAGTACAGAGGATGAGAAAAAGATAACTCTTTTGGTTCTTTGTTTTTTAAGGCTCTGACTTCTGTATTTTTCCCATAATTACGGATAAGATGTCTCTTAGGCGTATTGAACATAAGACATTAACAAAATGACAATAAAAATAGTTTTGAAAGGAACACTAGAGAAATAGAAAATATGTCACCACTGGGGATCGAACCCGTGACCCACGCTTTCAATAATAAGAAATAGCTACATATTGACAAGAGCCTCAAGATCTATAGTTTGCAAACATCTGATCAGCATCTCTCTTTTTGCTGAGTTTCATTAACCACATTAAAATGATTTAATGAAATTATGAAATGTCTAAATATATAAAGTATGGGAAGTAAGTTTAATTACATCTATATGACATCATTATTAAGAATATACGTTCTTATATGCCTCCTAGAGTTTACTTTTCTTTGTTTGTTTTTAGTAACCGGTCTCTTATTTATTGTTAACACCGTTTCATTAACAATAAACGTATCTACCTTGTTCGCCTCCCCCCCGAATATTTGATTGGATAGGTATCTGAACTTTGAAATGAGTTTTTTTGTCCAAAAAAGTTTTTTAGTTGAAACGATCAATTAAAGTAGTAAATGGCTTCTTTACGACTGCGTCCTACAATAACATTTTAATTTCTTCTAAATACTTATTACATGTAATATATGATTGATAATAACAACAACACTTGACGTTATCTGCCACGCCTTCTTCAGGAGATGGCACAAAATGCCACTATCATAATCTTTAACAATTAATGTAAATTCTCAGTACTTTCATAGTAAAAGCTCAGTTAATGTAAATTTAGTCTTAATGTAGCTGCTATCTCTACTAAATAAACGCAATGTAAAAGAATCATTGAAAAAAGGTCTACTGAGACCAACATTAAAGTAACCTACAATTTTATTAACTACACATAAAACCAAGGAAATTCAAAGGATCAGAGTCAACAGTCACAGCGTTTCGGGTTTGACAAGGATTTATAATTAAGGCATGAACAAAAAAATATTTCGATTATTGGAAAAGAGCTTGAAAATCCCTAAAGAAATATGCAATTTGAAGTGTATATATGTCCACAAAACTCTTTTTACACTTAAATAACTGCATTTCTAGAAGAAATCTGATAATACCTTGTATATTGGACTGTCCAAATCCTCAATCTCTTCAGCATGTATTGTCTGGCTGCCTTTAAATCTTAAACAAGACCCCTTTATCTAGAATGAAATCTTTAAAAAAATTGTAACTTGTTGTCCACGTCGAATCTGGTCCTTACCTAAATTGCCGAACATCAATACCCATGCACTAATAACTTATTACGATCTTCGTCTCGATAAAATAATTAGAAACGTATAGTTTGATTAGAGGTAGCAGTTGGTTTTGCAAGTAATTTGCAAGTAAACCTCAGACAGACCAGTTTCAAATATAAGGATATGTGACGGTAATTAAAGAATGGACAAAATCAAGTCTTATTCATATCATGAAGAGTGCAGTTAATGGAATGGAAAGGGACAGAATGTACCTTCCCATGATGCTTAAGAATATCAATATCAATATTAATGTTTAATAATTCTCTCTTATTCAAGATAATACCTTGTACTATAAGAGCAGTTAAGTATGTTTTTAAAGGAAATAGAGACAACCATATCGTAATATGTAATCCATTACGCCTTCAAAGAGATTAATAGGCTGCATAATTTAAAGATAGCAATAAATATCCAAAGTATAATAAAAATTAAGTCTTTATTTAGGAATTACTATTGGATGACCTGTAGCAAATTGATATGAATAAAATCATCTTAAGCCAAAAGTGGAAGCCTAAATTAATAAAAATATTAAATTAATAAAACTGCAAATATCAAATATATTAAATAAATATGTATGATTGTGCTAGTTTTAAAAAAGTCTGAATTGGTCTTAATAATACAACATGTCAAATTACCATAAATCTAGTCTATTTCTGTTTATGTCCATAGTCAAGAATCTTATATTGCTAGGAAATTATATTTTAGAGGTACAAAGAGCACAATTTTAACTTCGGACAATTGTTGATTTGATGACGTAACATTATTGTAATAAAACCTTATATCACTTCCGTACTACTCACGAAAGTTTTGATATTACAAGAACAGTAAAAAGACATGACTAATACAGGTATCATGTAATCAAGGACTTGTTTACTTCCATTTTCTTGAAGTTGGCGATGTTGACATACCTTGGCAAAATATGAGAGTCGATCTACGTATGCTTTAAATTAGGTTTCTAGCCTTAAAAGTTATTAACATATGGAAGAGGTTAATTCATAATATGTCTCTCCTAATGAGATGGCAAGGCCTATGTCGCCCTTTTTGATTCCATAAAAGTGCCATAAAAGTCTCTGCAATAACATCTTATTTCTGGTACCACTTTATTTGAAGTACTATGCGATAAATTTCAATGGAAAACTGAGTCCTACTATCGACATGCGAATGAGGCCACAAAAAGATGGAAACAGGTGTTGACTCAACTTCCAAGTGTCACGTTTAAGAGTTTTTGTCTGGATGGTAAGATAGCAAAGTCTGCCAAGTTGTGTCCTTAAGGTCCGCTTTAGCCGCCAATCACAAACAAAATCTGTCGCGGACCATGCAAGAGCAGTACAACCAGAAATCTGGTATGTGGCTTACTTGTGATCCGATTAGTGACAAGACATAAGCCAATAGAAAACAAGCGTCGCAGAATAATCCGGTCGGTGTCTTTGAAGAAATTATGTACAAAAAAAGCTATGGGAGAGGTTTTTTATGAGAAACCTCAACCGTCGTGTTATACTGTCTGTGTCAGTAAGTCGATAAAGTTCTGAATGGAGTGTATTGATTGGTACCAAAGCCTTCTCTAGCATTAATAACCAAATCTTCGCTTGGTATTGATCGGTGGGAGATTTTGTCAAAGAAATTGGGAAGATGATTCATCCCAAGCCACTTCAGGTGGCATATCGTGTTCTCCTTATGTTTCTCTTTGCATTCATTGCTTTATGTCTACTCGAGGAACTGAAATTGCCAAGATTTTAAAACTACGCTGTCTAGATGAAAGCGTGACGTCTGAAAGGGCTGCATCTTTAAGAGGTAACATCCGTAACAACATGTCATGACATTCTTTGCAAAGGCTGATGTTACCAAGTTAGAAACTCACGCTTCTGGACGAATCACATATTGAGTCGAGGGTTAAAGGTTTAAGTGCACGAGGCGAAAATTTTTAAGAACTCTAAGTCACGTATTCATAAGTTAGACTCCTGTAAGTTTAGAAGCTGTGGTTTAGTGATAGCGAGAAGTTATGCCTCATCCGACAGATACTGTCAAAACCCCACGAAAACTGTGCTATTCTCTGCCTTCTTCACAATATAAACAAGTGGCCACCTGCAGAGTACGGGAAAGTATAAAATAGTTTCTTGGCTACAAATGTACATGTTTGAGTCAAATATAAATTTACCCTTGTCATGTAGGTTTAAATTCCAGAGTTTTAGCAACTTACTTGAAAGATTTAAAAAGTCGTTACGGAATTCAAAAAATATTTACTTATGGATGTTTACTCTATTGACGAACGAGACAATGAGACTTTGGGTTAATATTTCAACAAGTAGTAAGCAATAAATATGCAAATGTAATTATAATGCCATGGAATCTTGTAAATGGAATTTAGCTTAAGTAATTAAAACAGGTAGTAAATTGCAATAAAGGGCTTAGAGATTTTCAAGAGAGCATTTGTGTAAAATTGGATATTTGAATGTGGCAGATGTTTTGTTGTTGAAAAGAAAATCTATTTCAAGTAGATGCAGTCTGAGCGTCTATTTAGACAGACCAACGTAAACAATTGGATCAATTTCTAATCTTTAGAGCGGCTTCGTGTTTCCTGCACATGGTAACATTTCTAATCGATGCCCCTGCTCTTTGGAACAACCCTTTCACCTGTGCTGGTTGAAATAAAAGCTTTCTTATATCAAAATTTCTCCCTACACTAAATGTTACGAGGCCATTACCTGTATTAGTGACGTAGACAAATTTGATGAAAAGATGTGTGATAAAATAGATTCCAAATGCAATAGTTTTAACCTGATCTCATACTTGAAAGTTTTGTGAAAAACAATTATTGTAAAGCTTTATCATATGGTTGAAAATGTTATACACAACAACATCCTACTCTTTCTGATGCCTCTCACTTTGACCGGTTCCAAAATAAGAAACGCTCCAGGCCTTTATTAGATTTTTTATCATGTCTATTGTTGACACCAGGTAAGGTTTTATTAACTTCTTAGTGTCCTTTCGTGGGTTTAGTAGCCCGAAAGTTTCTGTATGTATCTTTTGGAAGATTCAACACAAGTCATGTCTATGGTATTTGTTTCAGGCCAGCATTGTAACGTGGAGTGGATATATAGAAGTTTGATAAAGGAAACTATATTCCAAAACTTAGTCATAAAGAAGAGCCAGAGTTTTAATGCTTTTATTTGATTTAGGTTTGCATGGTCGAGATCGTGGGTTCGAGTCCTCCCATCTCCTACATTTTAAGCTATTGTTGTAATACACCACCCTTTCAAAATTTATATAATCGCCATGTGTTTCCTCCGAAATTGAAGAAGAATCTCTAAAGAAAGAATTATCTCGAAACGTAAAAGTGGAAGTTTTCTCTTCGAATATTATATGTATCTGATAAACTGGTAGGGTGTAGCTCATTGATTAATTATATATATACATATATATATATATAAAGCTAAAAAATACACAGCATCTTAACGTTTCGATATTATCTTCATCAGATTGAATCATACATTTAAAAACATATGTGATAGTAGATGTGACAGTATACGTCGTTGCAAATGCACAATACTATCTACATACTATCTACAATACTATCTCTAGGTTGAGTGTTCCAATTTTATGTGAAACTGACGGCACAGAGGTGCTGATGCATCAATATTAAAAGCAGAGCATACGTTTAGTTCCTTCCTCAGCACTTCTATATCGACTATTAAGCACTATGATTCACAAACTAAATTAGCGGGTGAGTATGGAAGGTCGCTAATAATGAGGGTATAACAAGGGTCCCTGTCTTTAGGCGAGGTTTCTCGAGGGGTTTTTATATCGATATGTCTTGACTGTCAAATATTATCCCTCGACAAAATGGGGCAGGGGAGAGGGCTAAGAATCCATCGTGTTTCTTGATGATAAGCAGGGACGGGATCCGAAAATTAGCAATTTTAATGACGTTAAAAATGCATGGTCTCGAATCACTCTCACCAATCACTGATCACAACCATCAATAATCAGGGATCACCAAAATCAATAATAATCTCATCACAACAAAATAATCATCAAGATCCTGTTCATTATATAGTACTACTTACGCAATTTCTTCTCTCAATGCCGTTTCGAACAGTTTCAGTAGAAGATATTCTTCTCTTGCATTGGACGCATAATTGTACAGGGTCAGAATGACAGACTCCATAAACTTCGTAGTCTTACTTTGCGGCATTTTAAATATAAGCTTAGCCAAGTATGAAGGGTTGGTTTGCAGCAAATAAAACAAATGTTGATACCCCTAAAAAAGAAACAAAATACGAGAGTTGAGATTAAAAGAATATCTGAAACGAGAATAAATGGAAGTAGGAAAGACTTTACAAGTAGAGTGGGGTGTTAAAGAGAATAGAAAGTGACGATGTCATTAAGCTAAACACAACCGTGTAGAAGATTAGAATGCGGCTTGAACTTTTTATTAAAAGTATCTTGATTTGGGTGAACATGAAAGGCTTGGTAGAAAAGACAGAAGGAAGATCGACCCCAGCTAAGGGAAACATCTACCTATATGAGAATTAGAGCCGAAATAAGCAGCATTATCAATCACAATGTAACTAAGATTAAAAAAACCTACTAAAATCTTACAAGAAAAGGTACCTTAGCATAACAATGAAAATAAGATATGTAGCATGTAAGTAGGGCCTTCCATGGGGTACACTTCATAATAAGAAAGTCGTCATAGGAAAGTAGTAACCGGGTCCTCAAAAAGCCAAATCCTTGTTTTGGTCGCTTAATACATGTGCAGTGACTGCCTTCCTAATTTTTTTCTCGATGTTAAAGTAACATTTTACTAATGCAGTCTCCACTATATTACCAAAAAAGTTCGATAATTCGAACTCTCTCATCTTACGCATGTTTTGTTCACGTCCCAATAAGGCCAAACCATGTCATCGAATCTCTTCCAGTAATCATCGATTCATCACATAATCTTTTTTATAAAATTTTAAAATTTCCCCTCAGGTAGTTTGTTGCCTAGTAACCCCTCTTTATCCATCAGGATTAAGAAAGTCCAGATGGAGAGATATAAAGTATTGAAGTTGAGTAGAGGGGTTGTTCAAAATTTCCTTATAAAAAATAGCCGTATTCTCTCAAAGTTCAAAGAGCTCCTACAAACTTTATAATGTATGATAGCTCATGGAATTATGAAATGCACTGCATTGTGGAAAAATAACTTCCTTAAAAAGAAACTTCTAATGTTATTCACATGCTGTGTTTTTGAAGGTGACATGTTACAGCAGCTCATATCTCTCTTTACAACCAACCAAACAGTACATTTATTGAGGATAAATGGCCACCGAGAAACTGTTTCTCGTATTACACGTTGTACAACGATTAGTATTTTTAGTCGACAATAGAAGCCATTACAGTATATTTGCGTCGCTAAGAAGCAGCTTTTGATCTAAATAAGCCAAAATTCAGTCTTGAGTACTCACGAAATTTAAACTCTTATACTCTGACCAATTATTAGGTTACAGGGCTGACACAAGTCTTGCAAAATAAGATACGCATTTTGTAATTGATAAACTAGTAATCTTACCTCGAGCATTTCTCTCTTTTCTTTACTCAGTGATTTGATGCCTGATGTGGCTTCGGATGCACTTGCTACATTTGATTTTTCATGTTTCAACTTCTTGCCATGTACAACTACATCCTACAACAAAGATACATTCCGCAAAATAAGAAGTCAAGCTACAACATTTTAAATATTTCAAAGAAAACGAGAGCGGACTAAGAGAAACAAAGAGCTAACGATAAAGATACTTCAAACAGGAAGAATAATATATACAAGAACAACAAACTAGTATATAGCTAAAAGGCGCAAATTCCTAAAACAAAGGCAAGCATAGAAAGATTGATCCAGACAGTTAAAGTTGCACTGGCACGAGGACAAACACTGGTCGACAATCTGCGGTCTTATAGTTCTTTGTATTTTCACTCTCTATCAGACCTATAGTAAACGCAGTATCGAGGAAATCTACGATTACCGTCGATACAACTTTACGAACGAGGAGTAACGACTTGGAGACAAAAACAACAGACAGAACGATAGAAAAACAAACGTAGAGTGAATGGCAGTAAGTAAAACAGTGAGTTTCTGCAAATGCAAACCAAGACAGACTGCCCGATACATCAGATTTGAAAACAACACGTTAAAGATGATACACAGCCGCACACAGGATGTACACGGGCACGAATGAAGGTACAAATGAAGGCTAACATGAACACATGCTACTATATAAACAGCAGACTAACCAAAGAAAGCCATCTGGTAACTGGAAACGTACCTGAAGCGTAATTCTGTTCTTTACTAACAGTCCAATTTTGATATCCATGGTATTTAGATCGTTTTCCAGTTTTGCAAGAGACCTAATCTCAGTCACAACTTGGGCCTTCAAGTTTTGGAGTTCTAATAAGACAGGTCAAATGTAACATTTAAGGGCATGATGTTGATGCACCAACAATATGGGAAGCGTTCAGTCAAAATGAGGAAATGCTATGATAAAGCAGGGTGCGGTAATACATATACCGATCCTATGTATTGCTGTGGGTCCTATGTTTCAAATAGTACTCATAACGCCTCTTTCACCCGCTTCAAACAATGTACAGTTTTATATTGCCATGCCAAGCGGGTAAAGCTACAAACTTGACAGGAAGATGTGATCTAGGTCAAATAACGAGTACAAAGGTCATTATGGATAAAATGCATATCGTACACATGCCCTCCATTTTCTGCTTAATAGTTCACAAAAACTGCCTGCAATTTAAAACATGACCAAACTAGATAAGACAAGGAAGACGGAAGAGAAGAAACAAAAACTCCTAGCTACTTAAGAAAAGAACGTAGAAAAAACAGAAACAAAAAAGGAAGTCGCGAGGAGAAAAGAGGAAAAACGTGCAGAGCAAATGAAAGGGGTGGAAGAGGAAGATGAAAAGGGAAACACAAAAACAAACAGTTACTCTGTCTTGATAATACGAATGTCCGAAAGTAAGGCCAGCTGTAAATGATAAAAATGTTCGGCTTCCGCCGTCACCGAGTTTGTCTTACCCAATTCTTCAGCAAAATCAATATGATCGTGTTCTAGAAGATGCAAAAACTTTCGCACTGTTTTCACCGGTGGGTTTTGTACTGTCACTGTTGAAGATAAAAGGCAGCATTTACGTCACCGATGAAAAGACAATAGAGATGTCAAAAAATAAATAGTTTAAAAACCCGCATTGCTGCCAAAGATTGACACATTGCTTTGAGACTGGAGTCATTCTTGAATTTCAGATGATTAGGCCTGCTCAGCAAATAAAGACTTGCACAAGGAAAACGCAGAAATGTACAAAAACTCCAATTTTTGGTACACCTAAGCTCCCTTACAATTCCCTTACAGTTCAAATATTAATATCTCGCATCAGAACAACATAAACACTAACACTAGGAAAGTCGTTTTCACATACGGATTTCACGGCCTTTGTATACTACCACATGAAGCATCTCCTCGGGGAAGTAAATGTAATGTATAACTTGTATTCAATTTACTTTCTTTCCTGTATCCTACTTTTTCAATCGTAACTAAACAGGTAACGAAATTCAGTTCATGAGAATGGCAACACAACAAAAATCCGTGTTCCAAATTTCAGAGTCAAAGTTGGCTTATCGAATTCTCAATGTCACTTACATTGTTGTAAAAACAATGTTTACAGCTACTGTAAGTGAAATTGTATCGAGCGTCAAGCGAAATCAAAATCTATTCTGTTACAAAGAGCACACCTAGATTCATCCTTTTATCACCGTGGATTAAGACCATCACTTTGAGTTTCTTCCTAGCTGTTGCCTGCAGACTGTTGTACATGCTTCCAAAGTCGTGCACAAGACACTAATCCAACACTCAAGGTTATATTAATACGATGTAGTTAACCAAACACATATGTTTCTACACTGGAGGTTGAAAATACAGCAAAACAGTGACTTCATTCTTACCTAATTGTTTATAATCTTTATGAGCAATGTTGGCTCTTAAGAATGCTTGTATCCTAATGATTTCTTGAATCTATAGTCAATAAAATGGGAGATACAACTCTCGTTACTTGCTTTAAAAACACACAAATTTGAAATCAAACTTCTATTTCTCACAAGGATCAACAAGTAAATTAATATTACGGACATACTTCGAAGAACAGAGGAATTACATCCCTAATTGAAGAAAGGCTTAGAATAAACAATCGTGTTGTTAAATAAGAATAATCTATCGACATTAAATCTCAAAGTGGGTACCATTAAAGCTGTAGGAGTTCACTGCAACAGAACACCCTATAACAGCAGCATGCAGGGTAATTGTTGGCAGGATGACATGGAATATAGGATGTTTAACAAGAGAGCAAAAAACTTTGAGATCTCATTGCAATACCAGGAGTTGCAATGGCAGTACTTCTTCTTGCACCTGGCAATGCTAGTTTACACAGCCTTATAACTTACTTGATTAAAAATATTTCTTGAAATACCAGGTCTACAGAAAGCAATATTCCTTATGGTGTGGCAAAACTTTGGGAATAAGCATTTACAAACTAAGCTAATGTTATCACTTACGTGATCTTGAAAGAACTTGAGTCGGTCGAGGTATTTACTTCTTGCTAGCCACATCCTGACTATGCTCTGAATCTATGAGGGAAAAATCGAAGATAAAAAGTTATTCAAATTGTATTTACAGTACACAGATCTAATGTAAATGTAACAGCAAAAAAATCTCCATGGTTGTTTTCATGACTGCGCCGAAATGCCTTAAAGTTAGTAACACACAAATTAAAAGACCAACAAAACACTCCAAGAATATGTTATTGGATTCCCGACCTACACTGATCACAACAAATCGTCCGAGAAAATACTAATAGGAAAATGAGGACAGTAAGTAGCAAAGAACGGGTCTATATTTTCTGTGGTAGAAGAGTTAGTAAAAGTTTCTTTCTATCACAGTTTTGTACATAACATGTCTTTGTAGGGAAAGCATCAGCTGATTCCTCATACATAACATGCAAAGCAATCAGAAGAAAAGAAGGTACCCATGGCCATGTTTAAAATAAATGCTCATAAGCACATTCCATGGCATATGACGGGAAACGATTCTATCAAATATACCGAAATCGAATCTGAACATTTAAAATCTTGGACATTAATTATAAACCCTTTGGACTCAAAAATCGGGTACCTTTCACTTTATGCCCCACCCTACCATGTAGAACAAGTTTTAATTCTTTTTTTTTTTACTTGACAGTATCTACATTTGACGAAATACCTGTTTTCCTTTCATTAACGACTGGATTTTGTTATCTTACGAAAGCGGATCGATGTCATTCATTAAATATCACTATCGTCCGTCTATTAATTGAAGAACACCTTATTATGTAAATTTCGTTGTATGCTACAACAATAAATGCAAATAAGGAATGCGAGCTCAGTACATTTTACTAAGTACAACTTCGAGCACATTTCCATCTTCCCCTTGAAGCAATAAGCTTTCAAATTACCTTCACTACTGCATCGGAGTGACCATGGAGTTCCGCTAGTCTTT
>JAAAKM020006971.1:94422-114860 GCA_010016025.2 Alatinidae sp. Z8VKAUB7J3 | reverse complement strand
AATTCACGGTCATGCGCAGCTGTTACCTTGCTTACAATTGTCTGTGAAAAGAAGATCGATTCATGATTATCAGAATTTCACGATGGAAATTTTGGAGTCTCATTGTATGTAAAATGAACGAAGTAAATCGCTTTCGCTCTTTCCAAAAGAGCATCCAAAGAATTTCCCCAAACTGTTGGCCGACAGCTTCAAACTGCGCTTATACATCGTTAACGCACTGCCATCAAGTATGCTTTTATAACTATTGGAGTTAAGTACGAAAATGTAGCAAACCTCTCTTCGTAGACCGAAATACAACTTCGAATAATACCGCGAAGATATGATGGACACCAACAGTTGATGCATTTCGAATAAGCTATGTGACAGCACCAAGACAACAGTTAAGCTGTTTGCACATTGACGGGAATGAACAAACGTGAACATCATGACACCGTTTGTCCTAAACAGAAGTTCCAGAACCTTCCAATATACTTAACGCTATAAATAAACTATGAATTTCTATCTACAAAACTACTTTCTGATAAATTTCTAACTAATGAATAAAAAAGACGGACGGTACCGAATGAATATTTCGATTTTATACGCCACTATGTTTCAAATTCTTAGCTCTACGACATGTCGTAATTCTTACAACGAATCTCATACCTAACACTTAGAGTCCATACCTCTTCTACAAACCAGCAGTTAAGACAAGTGCTAGCTAAAGAATGCTGCGCGCTACAAAAATATTATGTGCGGTAAAGGGGGTGGTACCCTTGGGCCATCCGAATCTTTTACTCTCTTTGCCTAGCGGACGCTCATTGGTCGAAAAACACAAAACAATTCCGGCATTCCAAATTCTGATTGGCTCTTTCAAAAATTCAATTGGGTGCAATGTTTCGTTCGTTTCTGAGAGCGGTGCTTTGACGAGTGGCCGGAGAAAAAAGCTTTTAAGTGCACAATGATTTCGCTACTTCATACAGTATTCATGTTATGTACAGTAAACAAACTTTTTGAACACGACATGTATAAAGTATATTACATACATACATGTATAAACCTGTAGGAAATTTAGTCTTACACGTGTATTAAACGACACAGGCCACCACAAAACAAATAAACTTTGAACACTTTTTCATTAACTCTGTTTGTCAGACACTAAATCTAGGTGTAAGTCTCCAAACTTTACCATTTCACGTGGATAATAAACAATCTGCGATGTTACCTAAGATAGAGAACACTTTGAAACCAGCTGAAATAACAATAAATGATGTACCCCTTCGTTCAATAGCTCTCGAGAAACTACATTTATCATGAGGAACCAAATTCTAACATATTGAGAGTCTTTCTAACGCTATCCTGCCACAAAGGGCAGATAAAGTATAAGACAAAGTAAGCAGTGAACAGCACCTAAAATGTAGATGTATTTAAAATTAAACTAAAAATACCTGGATTTCTTCTCTGGTAAGGTGTCCGATTTCTGGATTAAATCCTTCTGGCGTTGTCCACTGCGATTCTTTCGTAAAATAGTTAAAATAGTACGTGTACATCTGTGGTAATCGATGTTCCGTCCAACCTGACCATCCTACAGTAAAAGATATCTCTCTGTGTTAGGCAGATAGCAAGTTTGAAAATATAACTCTTTCCATCGCAAGCATTCGAGAATAGTTCACCTCAGTGTTAGGCTACGTACTACACACTGCAGCCCGTATGTTGACTTAGATCTTAACACTTGCTTATTGTCAGAAGTGATGGAAACTCAGTTATCGACCAAAGGAACGACGGAGGAAGAGCGGGGGACAGTCGAATACTCAAGACAAAATAGATTTAGATATTAAAATGGTCAACTGTGTGAAGTGCTTACCCAAACACTGACTGAAAAAAACGGACGCTGGAAGACACGCAGAGAAACACACTACTAACAAACAACATGGCAGAGGAATCAAAGAACTAAAATAGAGAGGTAGTGTTAAAAGATACAACAGAAATAACAAGGGTGTACAACACAGAACGAGATGATAAGGAAACTGGTCATAGAAATATAAAGACGAAGGAGAAGGAAATCAAAAAACAGAAAAATAATACAGACACAATATCGAAAAATCATACGTAAGATACACAAAAATGAAATCGATGGCTGATACAAAGCACGTGAAAGCAGGCTTGTTGCCGTATCGTATCTTTTGTAGATAACAAGCATTTCTGTGCCCATATGGGAACGGCAGTCTCTTAATCGGAAGCCCGACATTGAAACTACCCTAAATAACAGAAAAACTATCTAACTGGCTACCTAATAAATTCCAGGGCAGCTGGTTGCACCCTCATCAGAATGGCTCGTACAAAGAACGAGTTGTTCAAACATTCAAGCATCATTTATGATAACTCGCAAATAAAAGAAAGGGGTCGAAGCAAAAATTTGTGGACCGCTGATTGGACAATCATTAAGGCTACCAATAATTTGGAGGCGCCAAAATTGTTTGAACAATTTCAGAGACAACAAAGACTCCTTTTGTCGGCAAAGCAAAGGATCTCGGGTTTTGATGAAAACCTTTTCTAAAACTTTCAGATGGAAAGCTGATCTAGCTTTAGTTGTTATACGAAAACAATCATTCGTATAGGCACACAAACAGCCGTGTTGATGTAGTAAATGTGTCCCGATGGCCGAATCACAGTCTATCAGACTCACATTTGCTTTACACTTTCGTTGGGGTTGTTGACACTCACGAACGGTCTTCATATTTCTCAACGCGAATGAAATGTATTGCGAGTTACAATCTGTAAATCTTTGAGACGTCCTTCTAACATACCTAGCATCACACTGGCATTTAAATTTATAAATAAAATTACCATTTTGTTTGGTTGGAATGACGTTCTTGTAGACTTTAGGCAACATACGTTGTGCCGTGAACACGACCCTAGTCTGACTACCCCCTAAACAACGACCAACGGCTTTTCTAATCTGGGACTCGAATTTGCTAGGCTCTTGCCATATATACGGTAACATTAAATAGACTGGGCACTTCTTAGGTCCATAGGGCTTGTCAGCTGCCCAAGTTGAAAGTTTATTGCAGATGAAACAGTTTACTATAAAATCGGGATATCCATTACGCCAAAAGAAATCCCTCAGGTTTGATAGTTCCTATTCTATGTAGAATGGTGAGCAGATCATAAGAGCTCTATGAACAAGATTGTAGATGAGATTAATCCTACATTCGGTAGAGCTTAAAGATTTCCAACAGACATCTTGCCCAGTGAAAGTCGGTTTACGATAAACTTTCATGAGAAATCCCTCGGAGGATTTCTCTACTAGTACGTCATGGAAAGGTAAACTGGCATATTCTTCACTTTCGATAGTAAACTATATGGAAGGATGTAACTGATTCAGATGATAAAAGAATAGATCACAGTCCTTCTTGTCTCTAAACAGACAAAACGAATCGTCAGCATACCGGACATAGCAGAGAGTAGCATTATGTAACTCAGTCAACAATTTAGCTTCAAAATGACCAACAAATATGTTGGCTGAGACAGGTCCCAACGGTGAACACATGGTTACACCATCTATCTATTTATAAATAATATTTTTGAAATTGGATTCAACTGAGCGAGTAGCGAGATTCATTAGTTCAACAAAATTGTCTCTCTACATTTTGGGCCTCAAATTGTCTGGTTGTTGATACAAAGCATCTGCACAAATCTTTATGGTCTCATTTAAAGGAACATTTGTAAAGAGACTACTGATGTCAAAGGAACAAATGAATGCATCTGTATCCTGCTGTGCCAGGCCTTGTACTAGTATACTGAAAGTAAGCAAATCTTTCACACAATTTACAGAGTACATATTGGGCACTGGTTGCAGCACTTCAGCCAGCCAATTTGCCTGTTGATGTTGAGCAGAACCAACCATTGATAGAATAGGTCTAAGAGGAACACCAACTTCATGAATTTTGGGCAACCCTTACAATCTTCTCTTGATTGTATACAAATCTTATATATTTTAGTTTATGTTATATTTTATATTATAAAATATTTTTATTTCTATTCAATAGAAATAAGAACAGAGAATAATGAAAAAGTAGGCCCGCGGCACTTTGACACACTATAACTTTATATCGGCCAATACTATTACAAAGATATTTAGCACGTTTATAGTTAAATTCTTTTCCAACAAATTGCACAAAAACATTTTTTTTAATTTGGTGTGAATGACGTTATCGATGGCTTTGAAATGTTGCGCAATATTCTAAAATGTCAAACATTTTACAAAAAGGCTATAAAAACTGTGAAGAAGTTTACTTTAAGAAAGATAGGTAAGACACGAGATAAAAGAATTGATAACTTCGTTTTATTCTTACTGCAGTAAGTTTCTTTTCGTTAACATTGCAAGGTGTAGACCATGAAATCAAAGATATAGCTTTCGCTGTTTTAAATTATCCAATATTTATTGCCTATAATTTTAATGCGATGAAGACACAGTCTAATTATTTCTGATCCCTCTTCATTAATACGCAATATGATACCAAATCTCTGTTTGTCATTTTGTTCAAATTTTGAAATTACTTCTCTAAATATTTTCAAGTGGTTATTATTTTATTATTTTTCAGTTCATACTGGATTTACAGCAACAAAACCAAATTGGCACCACGTAACTACTTTTGCTTCTATCCCGAAGAGCCACCGGGGGTCTACCCAATCAGCGTCAATGCAACAAATGAGGTCTCTGAATCACATGCCAATGGCACCTATTATATTTGTTACAAACACTTTCTGAAAATTTTTGGCAAGGCTTCTGAAGGAAAGTTTTTCTTGAACGATTCAGTTATTTTAAACGTCACTGTTGGAGTGGTAACCGATGAGAGTAAAGTTCTTGAAATCACAATTAGAAATTACCTATTATTGAATAAGACAATAAACCGTACAACCCAAATCAACGCTTCACTAACTATTCCAGGATTTTTCAAGGAACGTTCCGAATATTTAAAGTTTTCAATTTATGACAAGTGTGTCACCATTAAAGTTATGAGACTTTTTTGGGTTTTGAAAGACATGCATGTATGGGTAAGTAAATCTTCTGTTGACACCTTACCTTGACAGTTTAGGAATCTAAATGTGGTTGACTAAAAGGACTTCAGCGTAATGGTTAGCAATGCTTTTATTCTGGATACAAAGGGTCTTATTCTGATCTCGTGTTTATCTTTTCTAACTAGTTTAAAATGATCCTAGGACTTTATATAAATTTACCGTTCAAATCAGCATAATATTGTATCAACTTAAATGTTGACATATTTACTTAAACAATCAATAAACTATTACGTTCTTTTTCATCACTCTTGGTGAAAGAAGCATTCGAATCGCGGATCCCAAAAGGAAAATAAACTAATAGAGCCAGTCAAAAACTTATTGCATGTTATTGCTATAGAAAAAGATTTTCAGTGATTCCATGTTTATCAACACCGTAGAGGGAAAAAAGGGGCTACAGCGCTTACTTCATCGCGTCACACATGGACAACAGAAATTACCAATATGGCTCCAATAAAGTGGCTGTAAAAAAAGCGCGGGGTTAATTTCTTGCCTTTTTTACCGTTTTTACGTAATTTGAAGGAACTTTTAGGTCTGAAATTGATCAATGTTTGCCTCATTAAGCCCCCTGCAAAGGTGTACAATAGGTAATATAGGTGTAAATGTTTTGATATCCATGATGATATTTGAGTTGGCTGCCCCCATACAATATTTAAAGTATTTGTCAGCATCCCTCGCCATTTTATGTCATTTGTACCTGTTTTTACATAATTTGGGGGAATTTTCAGACTTTTTAAGGGTATGTGACGTAACTGACGACCCCCGAAGTAAGCATTTAACAAGTCTGATCCCTCCATTACATTTGTCGCGCATATAAACTTTGTCATGCAATGTCTTTTAAGGCCTATTAATTCTTTAATTTTTGTAATCAGATTTACACTTTCTCGTGATAGGGACCTATTTTATTGAAAATTATTGCGGTGGGAAAATTTTTTAAAAAATTTATGTTAATCCCTATAATTTCCTTAATTAATATGAGTCATTTTTTGGTTTTATATTGGTTATATTTCAATGTATTTCCTAGGTCCTTGAACATAATTTTATACCTCGCCTGGCGTGAGAAATAATTTTCAATCTATTCCTCTGATCTTTAGAATTGGTCCAATTACTCTGTGTGTTCTTTGGGGGTTGCAATTCAAAGTTAAATTTTTTGGGCCTCAGGTGACCCTGTGGTACGGAATGGTATAAAATTTTGTCATATTGAGTCTCTCAGAAAAATCACAAGGAACTCATTGCATGCTGCATGCTTTTGTCAACAGCCACACTATGTGCCAAAAACTTGGAAATGAGCCCTCTTTGCTTGATTTCAAGATAGTTGTTACTAATGGTTTGATGGTACGATACAATAATCGTCAAAGGGTGTACCCCACAAGCCGTCCAAATAAAGGAAAGTCCCTAGAGCAAAATGTATTGAAGGATGCGCCAAATCAGTTACCGGTTTTCAATGAATCGAGAAAGCGTTGCCATTATTGCAAGGGGGATGGAAATGACAATAAAACTTTTACATATTGTGAAGTGCATGGATTGCACTTGTGCTGCATCAAAAATAGCAATTGCTTTTATCTGCATCATTTGTAATTTTCAATACAATTTTCATGTTTACTTGCAATAGAGTCAGGGCTGAGAATGGGTCCAGAAGCCTCCCAAACTTGTTATGGAGAGTTGAAATCAGAGGCAATGAAATTACATGAAGAGTGCACCATAACAAGAATTTTTATCCTGCAAACAATATAAATATTGTTTACCAACCCCATTTTCCGGGGTATCTATTTTATCGCTTAGCTTTGACCCCTCATTTTTGCAGTACTGCTGCACTATTTTGTGAATATACGCTTTGGACGAAGATATTTTACCGAATTGGATGTATATTTTTACTAAAAACATGAAATATCCAGGGGTGTGTGTGTTTTACCAATGCCCCCACAGGGGTCCTTAGTGACCCAAATTATGATGCAAATGAAAAAAACTAATTGGAAGACTTGTGCAAGACACAATTTGTATTGCAGAAAAGCAAAAGAGCTTCATCCGATTCATCATGTTAAAATCACGTCTTTACCCTTACCTACCAGAGGGTCACAGGTGACCCAGAAATTATCTCGACAGCGTTATGTCCTAGAGACTTGGGGTCAACGGCAAAGTCATTTTCTACTTTAAAATAATAGCATCACAAATTTTCAGAAATATTGACCTGACCAATTCCTTGTGGTAGTTAAAGGGTTAAGGTATAATATAGTCCTTTTTAGGGGTCTGTGACGTCGGCGCCGCTTTGATGCTGCCAGTGACACTTTCTGTTACCAAACTTACTTTAATTTGAAAGGCAATAGGCTAACTCAGATTTTGCCTACGAAAGTAGGGAATATTAACGATCCATTCAAAAATTATAACGATATAAAGTTGGTCTCCGATAATTTTCCCCAGCTTTTAACTTCGTCCGATTTTAGTAGTCTGTGGTTCGATATACCGAGCAGCAAAAGTAAATTTGGAAAGCAGTAGAAGTAGTTTTGCACTGGGAGAACATTCTTGATGCTGAAAAGTACTTAAACAGTGCATGCACATAATAAAAGCAATTGTCTGATATCAAAAAGTCAAAATTACTAAAGGCCCTCGAATGACATTTATTGTGAGCTGGACAATGTCTTCAAAATCAATACTTGCAATCACGAAGTCACCATTTTTGAGAGAATCGCATCACTTCCAGTATGTTCGTACGTACAGATTCTCTCAGACGCCTTAGAAATGTTTTTCAGTAAGGTACGAAGATATTTAGGGCGGAACGACAACCCAAATGTACTAGAGTATAAATATGCACTTAGATCTTTGCTTCTGAAGAACAGCATAGACTTTTCAGCAATGGAAAACTGAAAACTGTATACACAGCCACTTATAGTTGATAGTAACAAAACCGTCGACTTCTCGGTATGCCATATGCTTGAAACAACTACGAAACGGAGGTATGATTTTGTTTACTATACCACCGGCTACATAGCCATACATGTGGTTGTCACTATTAGCAGTCATGAATGCGCAATAGCAGTCTATGAAGCTGCCAACAGCAGTGAGGACGTAATCGACAGTGGCTGTTCTCTGATGTCATTTAAAGCGTTTCTTCGACTATGCGCACCTTCCTTTTTGACATTTCACTGCTCCCGTTGTCCAAGTCACTGACTAACATGCTATTGAGATGCTCTTGAAGTAAATAAACGCTTCAAAGAGGGGATCAGAAACCCCACATACTTGGGTTCTTGAGTCTCTTGCCGGCAGGGTTTTCCGTCTGTCGGTTATAACATCAGAGAGTTACATATTCTAGACGAGCATTTTCAAGACAACAATAAGAGAGCACCGATTAAAGCAATTTCACCGAATTGTATGAAACGTTTTCTCAAACAGTCCGGGGAAATTGCATACAGAGAGAATTTTGATCAAAGGCATCAAAGCGACAAAAGTTGTCGGAAAGTACTGTTTTGCAACGGATAATACCTCTGTCAACATTGTAATGCTCTGTAGTAAATCTATAAACCTTATGCTCCGCAATAAGAAATAGTGTTTGTCAATTTTTCCCATTAAACAATAAAACCTTTCATTAGCAATTCCATCCGCAATCGTCCCTTGACATTTCGTAACAATAATAAGTAAGAACAAGTTAGCTTTTGTACTTTTAAGTCCTTCCTATCGTGTTGTCTTGTTTAGTGTTAGTGTGCATGTTCTCGTTCAACAGATGAAAAATTCTTTAATCTTCAAGTGAGGTAATCTTATTTTACATGAGAGAAATCGTTTTTTGCTTTGTTATTTTTCTAGGTCGAAAATATTTTCGATACGTAAGGTTGATAATACCATCTGTAAATAACTGAAAGCTACGTTTCAGTCACAGGCCTCACCAGTCAGCCTTCGCGACTCTGCCATCTTAATAAACTCATTATGCATTCTTCCGCATGCATAAACAAAAGAAAACATCTGGTTATCGCTCTAGCCTAGCCTTTTCCCTCTATGATCAACCCATTGAAACACGAAAAAAAGTATTTTATTCTGACGTAATTAAGGTCCCTAGGCAGCCAATAGCAATTTGCATGCATGTTGCATTTTCTTGATTTAAAGGACATTATTTTTCTTTTTATACAGCTAATAGCTCTTTATGTTATCAAACTCTATCTAAATTGCAGTTTTATAATAAACCAGTTATTTTTACATCAATATGGCAAAGATAGCACCCGAATATAGAGGAAATTGGTGTATCCTGGTTACAAAATGGCATGCCACTAAGAAAGGAAAATAGGAACAGAAGAAGATGTAGAGGCAGTGTAGGAAGTTAGTATTGCCAAGAGAAACACAGTTATGATGCCGCTGCTTCTCTCATCTTTCACACGCTTTCAGAGAGACGAATAAATAACACTTATCCTTATGAACCTCGGATGAGTTTCATTAAAAACATTATTGTACGCAGAAAGAGTTCTTATATTACTTTAATCTTTCCAAGATTGACAGAAGACATGTCTATAAAAAATGCAGATACAATGAACAGGTTATTTTGTGTTACAAGAAAAACTGGATACAATCTGAATGCTAATGGAGGCAGGTTTGTATCGACGCAAGGCCTGTGCAAGCATCGGTCAAAAACTTTTTGCTGTAATGTCAGGGTTTGGCAAGACCGCTTGGGTTTGTAGACCTTTTATTGATAGATTTACACATTCCATCAAAAAGGTTTGCCTGCCCTTTTTCTTTCGAGAATAATCAGGAAGCTCGGGTAAAAGCTTTATAACTTTGTTGCTGCAATTCATGGACAAACTAAGGAAGCCCCTGCTTTGATAAAAGTGGATAAGTTCCAGGTATCATTAGATATTCTAGTGAAGTAGACATTGTTGCCATAATAGTTTTCTATTTGAAAACGTTGATGTTGTTACAACATAAGTATAATCGATGACGAAGTAGTTGTTTGCTGTTCTATCTCTTCAAAAAGCCAAGATATACAAGTCACATTTGTGGACTAAGAATAAAACTGCTTGTGATTTGTACTTTTGCAATTTTACGAAGGAATGTAAATATTTGTTTAGTTAACAGTAATTAATAGCACTTGTCACTTACTTTTCTTACTAGTTCCTTGTGTTTCATTAACAGGTGTCCACACATGTCAACAAGTGTAGGTGCACCGAAAATATAGTGTAAGCAGCTTTAAAAATAAGCATTTTTATTATGCCCTTAACAATCTCATTTATACTCGTTCAATTCCTTCGTAGGTTACACAGCCAAGTACAGGAAGTTGTGCCTCACCTGGCCCTAACATATATTTTTCTAATTATGATATTAGAATTGACGTCAATATCAGTCAAGGGTCTGACACCAAGTGCTATTTACATTTCAATAACGTTACGAAGAAATTAATTAAACGTTACAAACCTCTACATTTTGCTAGAATCTTTTTGCCGACGAATTTCGATGGGCATGATAACAATGTCTTCGTTAAGTGCAAGGACTATAGTCAAACTGAACTCTCACAGCAACTTTCAATTTCACTTACTAGTCATCTAGAACCTATTCGGAATTTATTGATAATATTCGAGGAAGACCTTGTTGGAACAAAAAATATAATATTACGTCTTTTAAAAACTAACGGCACTTTCACTAACTGTTCCATTCAGATAACTGGAGGTATCCATCTAATGGCGCAAAAATATTCAGTTTCAAATACTGCTCTTCTCATGACACTAACACAGTTGATAAAGTCACCGTTCACAGTTGATGGGCATTGCATGAACTGCCTGGGAAGCAAGAGAGTGACGGTAAATCTTCCATGCAGTCAAGTAATAACGGGGTTTAAACTACTAAATGATGGTGACTCGGTATGCCAAGGAAGCAATGCTGCTATTCATTGGAGATTGAGCACAGGGTGCCCAGTATCGATAAACATTAGTGTATTAAATAACATATCAAAGTATGATTTTCGTGAATTGTCTGGTGTTGTCAATGTATCAAAATTAATGTTTCCTGATGTTGGAAATTACGCAATTACTATGAGAATATACAACCATATCATTCCGGTAAACATAATTAAGGTGGCTTCTATGTATATATCTAAACCTGCAAGAATTCTGAGAATATCTTCCTGGATAAACATACCGTTCGGTCAAATTTTCATTGAGGTATTGATATCCCCACGTTTCGAAGGATACCGATTTAAATGGCTCATCAATGGATACCTATCGAGGACAAATTTGCCGAGGTTTGCACAGCCTTTAATCAGAAGCAAACTCTACAATGTTCAATTTAGTGCATCTGGATGTTCTGACCTTACCAAATCTAAAATATTGGCTCCCGTCATAGATTTTGATATTTGGACTTCAAAGGCCTATTTCTGTTTTGGAGAAACTATTTTGGTGGAATGGCAGCAGCAACACAACACAGATATTTTTTTAACATATCAAAGTAATAAATTTGATATGCAGTCTTTTCAGACTATAGGTAACAATGGAAATTTTGCTATCTTGCCATCGTTGTACAAGAAAACGGGGAAATTCAATCTCTCAATTATAGCAACAAATAACCTTACATCTGTTCCAATTATAAAAAATGTTACATTCATTATTAATTATCCGGTATCTTTGGTTGGAATTTCAATGAATCAACCTACTGTCACTCACAGTGTCATTGTCACATCAAAAATGGCCAATGTTCTAATATGCAATGAAACTACACATATAGATATTATTCTCTCTGGTAACAATACCATAAACGTGTTTAACAGATTGATTGATCCTCCAGGAAAATGGATAAACAACTCTCAAAGCAATACAGATTACACTTTCAGAGGTACTGGAATCTATGAATTAAGAGTAATTACAGGATGCAATATGCTACATAAAATTGTTAGAATACACATAGTTAAAAAGTTATCAGACTTTCAATTTGCATGGAACAAGACTATTAAATTTAACGAAAATTTGACTCTAGTCATCCAACAGGCTCACTGCAGTCAATGCATTGATATTGTTAACCATAAAAATAAGATTCTTACATTATTTGGCTGGACTGATTGTTCGAAATCACCACCATTTGATATGCAGTTTCAAAACTGTTCGACAAGAAGTCATGTTCTTACTCTTGCTAGATTTCTGCCTGGCAGATATATTATTCGTGCTAGGAGTTCGAATGGAATATCTGTTAAAGAACAAGCGGCAGATGTTTCTGTCACATATGGACATTGCAAAGAGCCAACGATACGTGTGAAAGGTACGTATTTAAAGCAAAGTCTTTTATTTCTTAAATTTAGTTAACAGATGAAGCACCACAATATAGTCTTCACATGTGGATAGAGACCGACTATCAGTTAGTCTTCTTGGACATTGTCATATGGCGTAGACTTAAGGGATTTAACCATACCTTACATGGGCTTTTTGGCTCTTCTTATACATGGAGGGGGGGGGGGGGCTAGTAGGCCCGCGGCACTTTGACACACTATAACTTTATATCAGCTAATGGCCCAATCCCGAACTTCTTATATGGTAGATGTAAAGGAAAACGTACATCATACATGTAACCGTTATGCCTGTAAAGTGAGTAATGGTTGTTTTATTTGGTATGAAATAAAACATGAAGATTAAAAAAATTTATTAATATACAGCCGCGGGCCTTTAGTTACCTCTATATGGTACAACGTCTACTAAAATTAAAAATATGTTACTTTAAATATGATTATCATGGTTGTTAACAGGCATTGCTTAGTGCAACTTGCTTGCTTAGTATCATGGTAAGATATAGTAAATCTGTCTGGCACATGCTGTAAATATCGCTTGCAACATAAAATGTTTTAGATTTGTGACCTCAAATTGTAGTTAAAATCTTAGTACAGCAACGTTGTTATTGATGGCATTGTAATTAAAATCTTAGTATTCAAATATTTTATAGATGGCATTGTAATTAATGTCTTAGTCTTGTAAGGCTATTACTAAACTTATTCATTAAATATAAATCAGGCAACACTATTTTGAACTGTGGATTTTATTTGAAGCGTCTATACAATTGCACTATAAATTGATAGCTTTTACCATCAGCTTTTCTTTGCTGCATCGGCAATCATCATCATTATCATTATCATCACTAGCTTGCGCTACTTCCATAAACAACTGCAAGTCTCTCTTTCCATTCAGCTCTCTCCGTCAACCGATGGGGTAGCTCAGCAAGACGGACCACAGTACTATTAGAAAGCTGGTTCACAAGTCTTCTGACTACCTTGGACGTAACTGGATATTCCACGTAAAATGTCAACGGTAATTAAATATATCGTGGAAAGATTGCTAGTTTAACTGACATCACAGGGGAAGGAAAGAAATAGATCCTTCAAGTTTTGAGAACAATTTTAAGCCATTCCGTCATAATCCTAAAGTCGCCTCCATACGTTGATACGTTACATACCTAAGACTTGAATAAACCAAGAGGTATCATCATCATGAAAAATCTGTCTTACTTGCAGTAAAACTATATTTTAGGCACATATATTCTGCTGCTAAAATTCCTAAAACCAACAGATTATTAACATTATGTGAGAAAATTTCCCTGAATTAGTGCTATTGTCTAAACGGATTTTCCCAACTCTTTAAACTTGCTCCGATGTAAAGCTGAAAGTGATACCTTAGAGTACAAATCGCTGTAGATTCGTGTCTGAACTTTATCTGGCTTCCTTATTAGTTATTTATTATGACTTATTGTCATACCAACGTTCAATTTATTGAGTCACATATAAACTCACTTGCTCATCAACCTGCACAAAAGCATTATATTGAGTCATGGTTTATCCCCACAAACATGTATCTATTAAATTCAAAACGGCCCTCCGTCCCCAGTAGCCGATAGGCATAGGGGTGCTAAGAATTCCCGGGCTCTAAAAGTCTCTAAATCTACCTACAATGTTTCAATGTTTGAAAGGTGACGACAGACCACTAGAAGGAATGAGCGAACTGGAAGAAACTGGACTGAAATGCAATAGCTTCGGCCTTGGAGAGACGAGAAGGAAAGGGAAACAACTACAACAGATCAAAGGTGGGCACCTGCTTTACTTACCTGCTTTATTGGTGCAGATGAATCAGCAAAAGGGACAAGCTTCTTAATACATCGAAGCAAGAAGACAGAGTAACTGAATTGAATGGCGTCATTGAAATAGCACACTCCCTTATAATGAAGAACAACATCATGTAGTCAGTGTAAGTGATATCAGTGTATGCCCCAACAAGGAGCTATGCTGATGAAGTGGTGGAACAATTCTATGAAGTTATATGCAAAAATGCTAAGCGGATATACACAATAATGCTTCTTTTTATACTTAACAAACCATGGCAGCAAGCATTCTAGAATAAACGAATTATATGGAACTAACCCTCTCATAGCTGACATAATCAAGGAAAGGAGAACAAGTTTTGCCGGCTACTATTATCGCAGCATAAAGGAATTGGTCAGTGAACTTCTTCCTCGTACTCCTATACATGGAGGACATCAGCTGGAAGGTCAAAGAAAACCTACATTGAACAACTCTCAATTGATGTAGGCGTTCAAGTTGACGATCTGAACAATGATGTAAGAGCCCGTGATGATTTTGGGATAACAGTATGATTGATCGAGGCTACCCGTCCGAACCAATAAGTTAGGTAAGGTAAGGCACGTGCAAAGCAATGGAAGAAAAAAAAGTTAATGCAAAGTTGTCTTTGGAGCCTTCAATGCAAAAATAGGAACACATCAATAGAGTGACAAGGAAACAGTAGTAGTGCGCTGCCTTGGAAAAAGAAACGAGGAAAAATGAGGAGGAAGGTGGGTTTAGTTTGCAACATCAATGGACCTCACAATCACTAACAGAATGTTCAAGAAAACAAAAGGAGTAAGTGGGCATGGTGCAGTTCGAATGGAGAAGCAATAAATAGAATATACTACATCTTAGCAAACAAGTGCTCAATCATACTCAACACCGATATGATCACCAAAGTTAATATCGGAATCGACCACAGAATGGTCCGTGGAATCTTCAGACTAAAAAAGCGACTCGAAAGTAACAGAATGGTTAGAGCATCAACGCCTGTCATTAACATAGAAAGGTTAAACGCACGAAAGGAAGATATTACAATAGAACTAATTAGCTCTTTTCCAGGTTCAAAAAAAAAACACACTGAAGATGTCGTTGAGAAATCTAGAATGCTGTGTGTAGCCATCTAGGAAAGCGCCAAGAAGACCGTAGATACGATCCGGGGCCAAAAAGAGGGGAACTGAAACCGGACATCTAAGCCCTGCTATAGAAATGTCGGGAATTAGCCAAGGAAACAAGTAAAACCAACAATGGGTACACCAAGTTATGTAAGAAAATCAGGAAGAAAATGAGCTCAAGAAGCGCACCTTATTGGGAAAGATCGAAGTCAAAAAGGCAAGTGGGGAAAAAGACTTTACTGCTTTGACAATTTTAAAGTAGTACGAGATCCATGTTTGAGAAATACTAGAACAGTTTGGAGCACCGCCAGAAGTCGCAAAGAATTGCAAGTTTTGCTTCCTTGAGGCCCAAGTGTGACATGATAATACAAGGAGGAGAGGAGTTATTTTAAGATTGTTACATACACCCCGAGAGGTAGTATCATCTGTTACAAAATGTACCGTAAGTTTTTTGCTACCCTACACATATTTACATTCTTTAGAAATTAAGAAACTTAATATATTGCTTGTCTGCTTTTCTGCATCATAATGTACATGTACATACATAATGTTTTCTTCACCTCTCATCGCCTCTCAATATTTTTCTAAGCAAAGAACACGATTCCTAAGTTTAAGATCTCTCGTTTATGCGTCGTTTGTAAATCTGAGTATCGCTGCTAGTAAATCAATTGCAGACACAGTCATTGATGTTGTCTTTATTAATCAATTAAATAATTACATAACGTATGACTTGAATAACTAGGTGTCTCAGTTTCCAATACAATATAAATTGTGTTTTTTACGACCTCGCACAATCGTGGCAAATAGTGGTATTCAGTTGCTTTTTAGGGACTTGTGCTTGGAAACTTGACAATGTTTTAAAATTATTCCTTTTGGCTGAGAGGACAAAAGATATAAAGCGTTATCCTTTTCAAAAACAAATCGGATCTAGTTGATCCTTGCTTTTATTTGGTTGCTTTGCTACTTCGACTTCACAGTCAGGTAGTCGTATTAGGGATCCTCGATTTAGGATGTTTGGTTGAAGGGAACATAAACATTTATGGACTGATTAAACACTTCTAAAAAGTTGCATCTAAAAAGTTGCATCTACTATACCCATATTCTTCTAAATTTATGGTACAGAATGATTTTTGGTTTATCATTTTCTAAATACAGTTGCATCGCGGTAAAAATCAGGCATCAATACATCGAATTTTTAACTTTTTATTTCAAGGGTGCAAAATTAAATTGTCTTAGAATGCAAAGATAGATTATCTAACATCCTTCTTTTCTCCTCTGGTTAGTGAAGACAATGTGAGATATTTTCGATGTGCCATTACTGTACCAACAGCTGCGAGTCGTTTCAAAGGAGTTGCTCCAATAAGGAAAATATTTGAAATACCTACCACATATGTTGTATCCTCATTCCTAAAGTGGTTTTACCAATTCCTTGACAATCTTTCCCCAAAGATTTGTTGCAGCTTTCTTTTCAATGTAAGCAAATGCGTTGTAACAGCAATGTGTCTCGGATTCGGGTGTCGCCCAAAACGTTTTACGGTATATGCCTAGTTTCTTTAGAATATTGTGACAGAATAGGCTTTGTACAAATAATTTCATCAAAATCTTGTCAACATTTCCACTCTCTCCTATATTATATTCTGTCATAGCAAGCTTAGTAAACTTGGTCTCACAAAGTTTGTATATGGGTCATTTTTTAGGATCCCTACGTTCAATTCCCGTTCTGATATAATCAATTTTTTTACCAGAGCATTGCCGAAAGAAAAGCCGAGTCACTGGTCAATTTTGCAAAGAATGTAGAGATGTTTTAAGTGCTATATAGATTACATGGGATATGCCTTTGATCTTATGAATTCCTTGAAGGATGGAAAACCAAAAGATATAATGATTTTTATTGATAACAAATGATTGATATTCAAAAAGTTTCAAAGTGTAACTGCTTCTTGAAATGATTGACATAAGCGTTAATGCCTTTAATTTTTGTCCTTCATTAATATTTGGCTAAAACAAGGCGAAAACGCAGATCAAAATCTATATCGCGACTTTGTGTGATGAGGCATAGTTTTAGTTGGTCCAGTTGTTCTCACAATGTTTGCAATCATAGGTCTACCACGCTGATGCGTTTTCTTCATAACCAGTTGACATTCTTTAGCTTAGTGCTGTGCATTCATCTGTATCATAATCAGAAGTATCATTATCATCCTTTTATTTATGTACACCAACTATATCTGCTTTTCCAAAACCCTGCCTGCCCGTTTTGTTAATTTAACAAGGTTAATGTCTTAACAATCTTAACAATCCGGTAGATATTTGAAGAAGATATTGAGTAACTTAGTACAGTCAAAAACAAAGACAAAACACTATCAGTCTGAATATAACTTACGTTTGATATGATCTATTCTTTTGAGTACTCAAAATGTTTCCCAAAGAACAATGGTGCTGTGTGTGTTCATGTATTGTCGCTTTCTATGAAACACTCTATGTATCAAGTCAAAGAAGTATGATGCCGTCCTAGCCATTGTAATGTCCTTATAAATAGGTATAATTAATTGCTCATATTTAGGCTTAGACAAATAGCGGATTGCTAAATAGGTAACAAAAGCACTATGGACTACTGCACTTTAGGTCAACTACAGATTGTTACTGGAAACTTGCTCCATTATCACTTTCTGTGTTTTGTAATAAACTATCATTATCGGATGAAATTCAAAAAGAAATAGCTTTAAAGACTAAATGAAGATGAGTGTATTTTAAAAGAATTTCATTTGTATTTATATTTCTAGATATGCATTTAAGTAATAAAAAAGGTTATCACAAAGAGCACAATGACGAAATTAGTGCTTTAAAATCGTGATGATGATGATGATTGTTATGACGATGATGATAATAATGATGACGATAATTATGAGAATGATAATAACTATGATAATGGAAAATATCAGTGTAGTTAATAAGGATTATAAAAATCGCAATGGAATCTTTAGACGTTTTATATATGTTTTTTTAGGAACGAGAGTTGAGAATAAAATGTTTACCGAATTCATGATCGTTTGTGGAGATGGAGTCTACAAGCATTAGAGAAATGTAGTAGTCTGTCATTGGCACTTTAGTATATACTTATAGTATACTATGAAGTCACCCTGTAGCATCATCAATTTTGTGCTGCTAGCATTTATTAGAGGACATCAAGGTCGGTCCGATAAACTCGCTATTGCTACAATTTCTATAATTGTATCATGCTATGACTTCCAGCTTATTATTATGACAAGATAAATTTCTGTTGGACAGATTCCGCATGATGTCTTTTCTAATTGAAGGCATTTTTCATTCTGAAGAGTAAGCAGTTTCTGTCACCAAAACGGTGGTAGGAAGTAGATATAATTAACATACATAACAGTCGAAGAACTATTGCATTAAATAGTTGAAAAAAAGTCATAATAAAGTCATGAAATCAAAATATTTGAAAATCTAATAATTTTGATAAAGCCAGATAAAGTTTAGACACGAATCTGTAGAGACGTTTACAGGTATCACTTTCGGCTTTAATTTGGAGAAAGTTTATAAAGTGTGCAGCACCCCTTACACAAATAGGGTTAATGCATTAATCTGTTATTGTTATCATATTTAGTATAAGTAGAAAACTCCATAAAACATTTAGCCTATGGGAGCGGCTTAAAGAATATTACAAGCTGTTTTACCCCCCCCCCCCCCCACACACCCCTCACAAAAAGAAGGTAGTAACTGAACAAGTTCTATGTATTCATTCCACTGCCGTTGGCGTTACATGGAAAATCGAGGGTTGGCAAGGGAGCCAGAACATGTGTGAACGAGCTTTCTGACGGTGTTGTTGTCCGTCATCCTGAAGTATCACAGTTGTTGATAGACAGAACTTAATGGAACGAGATTTGCAGTAGTTAATGAAAGCAGGATGAATTTAAGATAAAGACGATGATGATGATGATGATGATAAGGATAATGATGACGATTGCCGATGAAGTGATGATAAGGAAATATCAATGTATAGCACAAACAGTATAGACACTTCCAGCAAAGAACTCGCTATAAGTCATTTTTTCAAGATCTTGATGTCAAATTTACATAAATTGGGGAGCACAAAATCGTTGACTAAACTACTTACCGAACTGCTGATCGCACAAGTCTTCAATGATACCCTAACTACACTAAGACTTTAATTACATTGTCATCAATTGCAATCATACTGTACTAAAATATCTACAACAATGCGATGAAAAGCAGCGTTATTATACGAAAAGTTTAACTTAAAATTGAAGCCAAAAATCTAAACCATTTTAATATCGTGAGTAATATTTTCAATAATTGTACACCATGCCTTGAAAGATTCACAATGAGGTATCGTGAGAAAGTTATACTTGGCAGACCTGACAATAAACATGATTATAAACATAAACAAAATAATTTTTCTTTTGTAATGTAATTTTTTCTAGTAGTATCTAAGAAATTTAAATGCCTATAAGAAATAACAAATACAAAAATAAAAAAAACTTTGATCTCTGTAAACAAGAAAGCTTTACGTCTTCAAATTAATATAGTACCTGACATCGTACTAACCTATTTTTGTGACATTCCGCATTAAATCGGTCGTTTTACAGTTAAATTTGTCGGTATGAAAAGTAGATTGGTGGAAACACCGTTCAACGTGGCAGTATGTTACACTTCGTTAAAGTTATATTTAGGCATCACTTGCTGCAGAGAAATTACTTTGACATATAAGTTGAGACTTAAATCACTGCAAATTTAAAAGGTGGAGAAAAAGCCCCTAATACGAATAGAGGTGAAAAGTTCTTTAGGGTCATTAAAAAACACACTCAAGTACCTGCATGACGTAATTTAAGTCACAATAAAACAGTACCCTTGTACATATCAATCAGGGCAAAAATTCAAGATACATGGCAAATGCAAATGAAGAAATGGGTTACCGTCAAAATTAGGAAGTGAGAAATTAACCCATATTATCCCAAGCATGTAAAAAGTGGATTAAAATTGATAAATCTCTCAGCATTTACTTAGTATGGTGTAACAATATCAATCAGAGTAAAAATTCAAGATACATGGCAAATGCAAATGAAGAAATGGGTAACTGTCAAAATTAGAAAGTGAGAAATTAACCCATATTATCCCAAGCATGTAAAAAGTGGATTAAAATTGATAAATCTCTCAGCATTTACTTA
>JAAAKM020006971.1:83553-94322 GCA_010016025.2 Alatinidae sp. Z8VKAUB7J3 | reverse complement strand
GTATGGTGTAACAATATCAATCAGAGTAAAAATTCAAGATACATGGCACATGCAAACAAAGAAATGGGTTACCGTCAAAATTAGAAAGAGAGAAATTAACGATCCTGGCTGATAGATTGGTTAGGATGTAATTAGAACTATTTTTGGCATTAATATTTAGGATATACTATGCACTGAGCCTGAAGTAGTATCATTTGCGTCAATAAATGTACAACATGGATTACATGTAATAATAGAAGTAGAAATTAAAATCAAAATTCAAACCACCGTTCTCCATACTTTTCAAATTTGTGATAGACTGACGTTCAAAGTATATAAAAATTAATAAAGATCGAATTCTGAGTTTTTTAAAAAGAACATGTTGGCTATTTAACCTTGGTTCTCGATTAAAGAGATAAAAGGACTCGTGTAGTGAATAGCGGCAGGTGAGTAAAATTTTTGATTTCAAATCTCAAGAAGGGAATTAATATTCTTTATAATTCCTGACCTCTATGAGAGCAAGACTATGTTCGCGCAGGAAGCATCGAGTGGGCCTTTCTTTAAATTGCAAAACACAAGCAAGCCGAAGAAAGTCTATCTGAAATTTGTTTCAACAGTTAATAATATTGGTACAACAGCTATGAATTCGACCTAACCAAAGATATTAGCCACTTGTATATACTTTGAAGTACACTAATAAATGTTTAAGCATTAAATACAAGCCCAGAAGCAATTTAATAAAGATCTTCTTTTAATTCGACACCAATGTAATATTTCATGATTTAATATTGTTATAATAATAAACTCAAAGTGCTGACAGTATAGCTGTGTTATGCACAAGGAGACTCAAGGTCGTAACAAACTCTAAAAGAGGTTGCATTGAATTTTTTAGTACGATACCGTCGTAATCTTACAACAAAACTCTTAGTAATGTGAGTGTCAAGGGACAACATAGCTATCCTCTGCTTCTTCTTCACGTCCGTCGACAAGTGGATGCATCTCGTAGTCCTTCCCCTTCATTGTTCTGGAAGGTTGCACGATGTTTACATCTACTGGATCCAAACTGTAGGGATAACAGGAAAAGAAGTAAAAAAAAATACCGTTAAGACAAATTGATGCTAGAATAATCTCATTTCTTGAAAAGATTTATGACGGTAGATTTTTGGAGCATTTTTCTTTCTAGAATATTCTCCAAAGAGCTTCATTTGACCACATTTGACAAACCGTGCATAATATCATTGGCACACAGTTTTAGCTTTTATGTTACATAGCAAATTGTAAGTTATTTAATCAAATTTATTTTGCATAAAGTTCTCAGTTTACTTTGATTGTAAAGTATTTGCCTTTGAACTATTGGCACAAATAATAAATTTGATGATGTTTAATTTTTCTGATATAAAAGTGAAAAAGAATTTCTCAATGATATTTTTTGTTTTAAGAATTCTTTAAGCAGTGCTGCTCCTATCAAAGGCAAATTTATACCAAACTTTGATTTTTCAAAGAAAGCACGACGTCAATTGCAACAGACAGTGGGAAAGTATTACATCTTGGTTAGCCAAACGCTCCACAATATTCATGCAATATAATTTCAGTTACCAAAACCTTACTATAGTGAAAGCTTAACTTGTTTAACGTTTAGTGTGTAGGTCTACATATTGCTCTGATGGTCATTTCACCTCTTAAGTCAACTTTGCCTCACTTGCATTACACGAGATAACGGCTAATAAATCTATTATAGTGTATAGTACCAAAGATCATCAAGGAATTATTATTTCTTACGTGTCCCTAGCCTTGTCCTCCACGATGCGGCTGTGAAGTGTACTGTTTTCAGGATTAGGCACGCCTGGACTAGCCATTGTCAAATATCCAGAACCCTGAGGAAGGCAAGCAATAAAATGACTCTGCAAGTTCTATCGTATAGGTAATTGTACACAAGTGATGTAAAGTGACTTTGAACAACATCTAGATAAACAGAAGAGAAACAATCACAACAAGAGAGACACAATCACAACAAGAGAGTAACAATCATATGAAAAACTGAAACTACCAATGTAAAATAACCAAGAGGCATGAGGTGCACAGAAAGGACACTCTTTAATTAAATAAAATAAGTAATGTTCAATGTACTAATCAATTAATTCACTTCCGAGATCTGATACGTTCCACAACTTTAATGTGGACGTCTCTTTCCTATTAACTTAAGGCAGAAAACTTATTAACATGTAGACTTAAGTCATATGCGGGATTGATGAGCAGAAATATTATGACTGCTTTTCCTAGTGTACTATACGTATGACGCCACAAGTATGATTCATGTTGAAAAAATTTTTATCTGTCTTTAGTCCATGGTGAGGCAGCGAAGCAATGCATACACCAATGCATAAATAAACGCCTTCCATTTCATTTTGATTCGCCCTCTGCTTAGGCATTAAATTAACAACAAACAGTGTTTAAGAAGTGGTTTATTTAGGAAAGGAAAGTAACTTAGACTAGACGAGGACCTAAAAATTAGGTGGGAGGGTGTACAGCAAACTTGGTCCCGTTTCTCTTTTACTTAGAAACCTTGTTATGCCGGGTAACTATTCCTTCGGCACCAGGGCATCATTTTTTTCTTTCTTTAGAACTTGTTCTTTATCTTTTACTTACACACTATCTATAAACAGATTTGAAAATTATAGTGAAGGTTAAAGCCCCCTTACCCAACCCTTTTCTCCAAGGCCCGTAGCTAAGGGGCCTCTACCATCAGACCCTCCAAATTCGTTTGTTAAGATTAAAACATCTATAGACTTGTCTTACGCTGTT
This sequence comes from Alatinidae sp. Z8VKAUB7J3, assembly GCA_010016025.2. Taxonomy (NCBI): domain Eukaryota; kingdom Metazoa; phylum Cnidaria; class Cubozoa; order Carybdeida; family Alatinidae; species Alatinidae sp. Z8VKAUB7J3. The sequence continues at coordinate 91,541 of JAAAKM020006971.1, read as the reverse complement.
ACAACGTCAAATACCCCCTCCCCCCACACACAAGTTCGGAATAGCCCCTCTAAAATTTCTAACCCTGGCTACGGACTTGTTTCCATGGCCCTTGTTATTAAGTTCAGTGACAGTATGAATAGCCTTAGACGTTACAGAGAAAAAACATTTGTTATAAGGAGTTTACCCAAACAGCTCGAAATTATGAGTTTCGGACCCGACCATTTTGTGAAGTGACTTGTGGAAATCGTGGATATCAAAACGAATGGTATACTTTACTAATTAATAAGGCTGGATATAATGAATTTGTTTTCGACAAAATATTTTTTTTCTTTATAACTTTTAAGTATTGGATTTGTGAGTATCTTGAAATGAGTAAGATTCGACTAACAGATTCTTTCAACACAGAACAACATGTACAATTTTTAGCTCTGTGAAACTCTTGGTTACGCCCGTGATTGCACACACATACATTTTGACCACGGGCCGCCACTGGGCCTAACGATTTTAACAATAAGCCTTATTCCTGATGATTGTTCAAAGTTGCATCTGTTGTTATTGGCCGATGTTGCACACGTTGTCACAGATTATGAAACAGTTGCACGTACCATATAAATCTTAATATAATAGCGATATACCAGTTTTGTGGCACATACGTGCATTATGAAACCGCTAAACAAGAGCAGACACTGCTGCATAAACGTCCCTTACTTGACGTAAGCTTGTAGACTTGACATTGTAAATTGCCAAATTTAGGCGTTTTTATCAATTTTTAGAGTGTTCCGCTTTCCAAAGAGGGCAAGTTCTTTTACACGCCCTGCTGATCAGCGAAATTAATAATTAAATGCTGGGAAATGCAATCAGGCATCAATGCCAATTTTTATATGAACAAAATATGTATAGGTCCTCCAAGTAATATTCCTTATACATGAAGAGGGCCGCATCAAGAGAAACATTGCAGACACTGATCCACAAAAAGGACTCTAAAAGCCGCGGACCATTGCTCTCAAGGTCTTTGTATCCCTTTACTGCTCCAGTTCAGTCTCTGCTTGACCGGACGATACCGGAATTTTCTAGAATCAGCGGGAAAATGAAAAAGGTCATGTATCATGCACGAAATTGCAGTAGCATTCGTTGCGTTTCTTCTCCGAAAGTTGTATTTGAGGAACATCTGCAGACTATTATACTTTGATTCCCCAAGTTCTTTACGTGGAAAATGTCAGCTGTAGAAGAGGTAAGTAGCAATTTCCTTGCTTTTTGCTACATTATGAATCCAACTGAACTGTGCCTACATCCGTAAAAACACTGACGATAAGTTTTCACAAAGCACATGTGCTCACATGACATATATACATTTTGTACCTCATGTCGCAAATTGTACCTCACATTTGCAGTTGGTATAACTAAAACATAATACGGAATTATGTTTCTAAGTGTTATATACATATACAAGATTATCGTAGTGCTTGGTGAGACAAGGTCCAGCAAGGATGGACGGCACAGTCCAAGAGCTAGAGGAGAAGCGTGCCAAAACACTTCAAATAGAATTAAAAGTTAAGTTAATTTAAACTTAAACTCTGTATTTTATGCTACGTCAAGAACTTTTTGGGTTTAAGTTAATGGCGTATGGCCTCATTAGTATAGGGGGATGTTTACATATATGTTAACGTGTACAGACCCTTGCAACAAAACATTTAAATACATTCCACTTGAAAACAATCGGGAAAGGCATGCATTGACGCTACATTTGATTCAGGTAACAAATGTTCTCTAGAGCCCTGCAGAAAGTGCCCTGTTACTGATATACTGCAATAAATTGGAATATGAAGTACATTAGGGCATAGGGGTATGTTGGTGCCACACACCAGCCACTTGAATCTGGCATTAAGACCCTAAAGTATAGTAGTGGCGCCTGCAATGAGGCCAGTGGAGATCAGCCCAACTAAAGATTTTCAAGAACCAGTTTATGATATTATGTTGTCATGATCTCTATTTTCATGTCAGCAATTCTTCCTAGGCTTTGGGTTTCATAACTTTGGTGCTGATTTGAATATAATCTGATAATTTTGAAAGCATAAATAATGTGGCAGTATCAGGCATTTGAATAGTCTTAATTTCAAAAGGGTAAGTTGAGTAGGCCGACAAAGTGACACAGTACCTTTTGGCAAAGTTTCAAAATGCATATAATTTGATTTTAATTCTCTTGTTAAATGAAAATATTTGCAAAGAGGCCCATTTTGTACATAAAATTTACTAATGATACATGTATAATGGTATATCTCTATTTTAGTGATGATTATATTGTATAATATATACAACGTGAATGCAAAAAGCAAGTGCAATTGGAAGAATTAGTACTGTTATTAATTAGTTACTAACAAGTAAGCATAGTAGTTCAACTTTCAGAATCACTAGATACTAAATCTATTTATTTTATGTAAAAGTTTAAATTTGAACCTTAAGTTCCCTTTGCCTCCCCATCGGCTTTTTGGAATTGTATCCCTTAATATGGCATGCATAACATTGGAAGTGATAGCTTTTAAAAGAAATTAAAAGCATTAAAACGTTTTCCAACTGCACCTATGCCAGACGAAGGAATAGATTAGGGCTCTGTAGTATATGCAAATTGAAGGATTCTCCCCTTTACTCATTGATGTAAATAAGTGTATATCTTCTTAAATAGAATTCTACCATAAACAGTGTGAATGTGGGAGATTTTGTGTAGAATAGTAGTGCCTGTGGAAAAAACTAAGCCCAATAAATCAGTAGTAGTACCTTGTCATATTATCTTTATGTTATATTGTAACGAGCGCAATATAACAGGTTCAAATATAAGTTTTGTTAGAGGTAAGGAACGGGAAACTGTAACCTAAACTAATCAGTACAGGTATGCAGTAAAAATGAGCTAAAATATATTTTAATGTTATAAGTTGATTCCAACATTTCCATGACATGGTGACACCATTATCAAGAAAGAAAGATGATACAAAATTGTTCTCCATAGTACAATAATTCCAACATTCAAGTAGTCTGGAGTATTATGTAAAGACTTTCACACACTTTCAAATGTGTTTGTACTTTAAGTTTGGGTTCTGTACATGCATGTACAGCATTTCTTTAATTAAACACATTCAAATGTTTTAGCAAATTTGTTTGTTAAGAGCAGCCTTGGTCCAGTGTATAGTTCACTGGCCTTCTACAATAGAGGGTATGGGTTTGATTCCCCAAAGTGCTATTGATGACGACAGGAAGGGCATCTGGTCTTAAAGTGCTCTATACTTTAGCAAATGTCCCATACATATGGGCAAAGCCCTAGCCGCTGTCAAGGGAAGTACAAGGCGTAAAGCTGATAAAAAATTAAGGAAATGGTGTACGTGCACAAACGGAAGTCGGTCCTCAATGTACAATCGAACTCCATAAACTTAAAGATGTACTATGTTTCCTTACATGTATTACTTTTTGTATAATAGACATTCCTTCCTGTATCACCTTTTCTTGATTTTGTGGACATCATGATGATACCCAAACATTCAAATCAGCTTATTACATTTATATGTACTTGCTTGTGCTATAGCAAATCTCTGTTGATCAAAATATATTTTTAGGATACATAACAGGAATCGCCTATCAATTGCTATTGAGATAATTTTACTTGGTATATAACCTTACATGTGCATTTACGTGTTTCTTTTTAATAGAGACAGTTTTAGGGGTACAGAAAGGTGGTAATATACTAGTACTAGCTTTCATTTGATAACTGATGTTTGACAAAGTTACTGGTATATCAAATTGCATACTCTGGGCACCTAAACATGACAAACTCTTTGGTGTCTACATTACTTAGTGAAAAAACAGTATCTTTTTTATAGTAAAGTGTAAATTAGAGAGTGTGGCTACAAGCCTTTCAACCTTCACATAGTTTGCATGTTTCCCACACATTTTTAATATGAACCCTTATCTTGCACACATGAATTTCTGCAGCTATCTATATACATGCATTTCTGAAAAATGGAAAGGAAATACCTTCCTATCTCAATTTAAACTAAAACAGTTACCATAAAAACTGTGCAATAAAAAAATTGCTTTGTGAGCTTTGTTTTCACTGGAAATTTTCATTGAAAACCAGGTTCAATTCTCCTTTCTTTCCAGTTTTTAGGGCCCAGTAAGTGGTTTACAGCATATCATTAGGGGTCTCATGATACTGAAGATAATGACTGGAAGATCCATTTTCTGGTGACTTAAGGACCCTAATTTTCAAGGGTTTCCCCTCCAGGCCAACAACAGTAGCACCTCACAAATATTCCAATTCCACTAATATTTTGCACATTTTATTTTCAAAACTTTGACAGGGTTGTTTCTACATAACAGGAGTTACAATGTTACAAATTAGATGGTTTAAATAAAATTATATTTTGTTGATGACAAAATTGATCATGTTTTTTGTCATGTTTTGGATTTTCAGTTGAGGATGGACTGTGATGAATTAAAATCACTACTGGGTAGTGCATCAAGATCAAATGTACGACAATTTCTTGCATCAGAGATAACCAAACTGGAAACAAAGATTGCTGCTGCAGATTGCCATGAATCTAAGCCATCACCACCAATATCAGATTCAGCATCAGCTACTGCCAACACTAAAGAACAAAAAAAGAATACATATACCTCAAAACTGACATCATATGGTAGGTAATTGTAATTATATTTAGTTAAATGTTGAAGGGAAAGCATATCATGTTAAATGATATATCCGTTAAAAATTGGTTTGACCAAGTAGTTTGTTATGGTGCTGGTATGGGAGTTACCTTTTTAGTTATGTAAGGGTGGCAGCGGTCGGGCCCAACAAGAAGCAACAAGTGACACATGTTGCTGTTAGCAGTTTGTATCACTTTATGGTTTATTATGAGAAATACAAATGCAAAGAGAATCACTATCCAAATTACTACTAGACCACGGCTAATGAAATCCTGACGACTTTGATTCTTCAAGTCTATTTAGCAGCTGCAGTCAAACACAACTGACTGAAATTCGTACAAAATCATGCTGTTTTATTACAGATTGAGGAATTTAGAATTACACAATAAAGTAAGCAAACTGTACTTTGAAAGTGTCTTGATTACAGTTCTTTCATGCAAGGTTTGCAATGTTTATGCGTGAACGTCATAATCTATTGTTTTGCTCTCTGTTGTGGGCACAAACAAAAACAAACACAATGTTGCATAAAGACAATAATTGGAGAGTCCAAGGGCATAGTGAGAGGCTCCAAGTAAACTTCCAACTTGTGAAGGTGAAGTGTTACTCGACCATCTCACAGTTAGAAAAGGAAGAGTCCATACAAGTCATAGAGGGACATGATCTTATTATGGTTGATTTGTGTATCTAGGTTTTAGAATAATTAATAAGTTTATGTACTAGTACCTTGCAAACCTATTGGTCTTCATTTAAGTACTTGGAGCAAACTTATTGCTGGAAGACATGCATCACACACTATTTTTAAATTTCCCGACTTCTTTTCAGAGATTATCCACAAGCACTTTGCATATCAGATTGAAGGGTCTATAGTAGACCCGTTCTTAGTCTTTTGGCAAGGATTGGATCTGTGTTAGATATAAACTATAACCCGATGAAATAGATCACACAAACTGAAGACAACAACCATTTTACTTTTGACACTATCAACTTCTAATCTGAAACATAGGAAACACCTGATAGCATTCAACTAAACAATGGATTTCAAACAACCAATTAAACATCAAGATACAACCTGATAAGGAGGCAGTCTAAACATGTCATTACAATAACAACAGGAACAGTCTTGAGTGAATGTTGATATTCAACAACCTGGGCCCATATTAATAATGCTGAGGGTAATTTCCCTCCAGCCCTGGGGGATTCTTTTCAGGTCCATGGAATTCCTGTAAGCTTTAGGTACAAATTTGTCCAGTATTGATTATTGCTGAGAACAATAGCAGTTTCAGCCAAGTTGAAGCTGCGATCATGAGCTTCCTCGGTGGTCACATACAGCTAGTTTATTTACGCTGTGAAAATGATCTCGATGTACATAATCATTTTCACCTCATCAACAGGAGCGATATTTTTTCTGAGTACAATTCATACAGCCAACTACTCTTGAGAAGCCAGAAAACAATACTTGATTTTGTTTCTTCCTAACACATGTGAAGGAAATCGAAATCATTCAGCCATGCACATATTGCTGTGACAAACCTGTCAAGTACAAGACACAAGAGACACAATCAGCTAGGAGAGGTCAAAGTCACCGAATAGTAAATATTACAATACTATGGCTGAAGTCTCCAACGATTCCAATTTGGAAATCACTAGATGCACGATATCTTCAGCTGACATAAACTTGAATCTCAAGAATGGTTTCATAACCTTCAGCAGCATTTTCAATGAAGTACTAAGCAATGTAAATACACCAACACAACTGAAGGAAGGCAAGCCACATACTTCTACTATAGTTGCATTAATTCTCCAGGTGGCTTATATAAGTCTCATTACACTCTTTGTTTCCTTTTCCACCACATCTACACTCGTGAACACGTCTGTTGTAAAAATCCCTGCCCGTAAACAGCAACAGATTGTCCATCGTAGCTAAACATCGCAGCAAGAGACGTACAAAATCTGTTCACAACTATTAAAACAAAAACGACAATGCATCTCAGCATCAGTTAATTCATCCAGCAGATTGTGAAGATTTCTTTATACCTTTCTCTTTTTCTCCACTACTTCAAGGTCCATGAACATAGCCATGGTAATATTTTCTTCTCATAGAAACAACAAAGCATGTGTCTACTGCAGCTAGCAGAAAACTGTCACTTCAAGCTGTGTGGAAATTTGTTTCACGTAAGCTAGCTGTAGGAAATATTTATAGTGGTAGCTTCAGGGAATTTGCCACACGACAACATTTATATCAAATTACTTGGAGCTGCGGGAAATTAAGCTGAGCTGTATGGAATTTGCTGCAGCTCATTGATTATTAATACGGGCCCTGCCCTTATTGATGACAGATTCTTTCCATGATCTGTGAGTGGATGTCCTACTTGGTGATTTAGCCTGCTTCATGGATTGCTTCTCTGCCCAGTAGCCTAATTGGAGTGGCATTGCCCTTAAATGCCACCACTGCCCTTTATTTATTAGTTAGCCTGTTTGGTGATTTTCTGTTTATTTAGGGTACTGGAGTGTCAAAATTGGGTTGACTGCTTATCAGGGGTCTTCGACTGAGAGACTGCTAGTAGACTCATTGCTACTTTATCATCTATTACTGCTGTACAACTTTGTCATATCCCTTGATATCAAAGTTTTGAATAGTTAAAAAGTTTTTATTATACAAGTTTCAGTTTAAGGCCGGCAGTTATTAGTGTGGAAAGTTAAGGTAGTCAGGACAAAAATTTCTAACTGATGTAAGTCTTATTAGAATGGTACTACATCTTTTACTGTGTAGTTTAATGTACTTCAGAGATGGCAGGGGTTACCTCGAAGCCTGTTTTAGACCACAGAATTATGTACCATTCCTACAACCTGCTTTACATATGTATAAATTTGATATAATATTTGAACAATTGGTGAACATGGAAGTGTCAACCGTGTTAGCAAATCAACACCACAGAAAATATGTGCACAATGTCGTTGTGTTGTTTAATGTACTTCAGAGATGGCAGGGGTAACCTCAAAACCTGTTTTAGACCACAGAATTATATACCATTCCTACAACCTATGATACATAAGTATAAATTTGATATAATATTTGAACAATCGGTGAACATGGAAGTGTCAACAGTGTCAGCAAATCAACGTCACAGAAAATATGTGCACAATGTCATTGTGTTGTTTAATGTACTTCAGAGATGGCAGGGGTTACCTCGAAGCCTGTTTTAGACCACAGAATTATATATCATTCCTACAACCTGCGATACATAAGTATAAATTTGATATAATATTTGAACAATCGGTGAACATGGAAGTGTCAACAGTGTCAGCAAATCAAC
>JAAAKM020006971.1:70312-83453 GCA_010016025.2 Alatinidae sp. Z8VKAUB7J3 | reverse complement strand
TATTTGAACAATCGGTGAACATGGAAGTGTCAACAGTGTCAGCAAATCAACGTCACAGAAAATATGTGCACAATGTCGTTGTGTTGTTTAATGTACTTCAGAGATGGCAGGGGTTACCTCGAAGCCTGTTTTAGACCACAGAATTATATTTATACCATTCCTACAACCTGCAATACATAAGTATAAATTTGATATAATATTTGAACAATCGGTGAACATGGAAGTGTCAGCAGTGTCAGCAAATCAACACCACAGAAAATATGTGCACAATGTCGTTGTGTTGTTTAATGTACTTCAGAGATGGCAGGGGTTACCTCAAAACCTGTTTTAGACCACAGAATTAAATACCATTCCTACAGCTTGGATACATTTATAAGTATAAATTTGACATAATATTTGAATGATCAGTGAACATGAAAGTCACAACTAATCAACACCACAGAAAATATGTGCACAATGACTGAAGACCCTGTGTATTTGTAACAATTGCATAGAGGTATGTCCATTTTGAATGCCCTTTAGCTTTATTTTTAATATATATGGGATAGTTCTCATGCAGTTTTGATTGATATCTAGTTTTAAATATTGTAATATTAGGAATCACGATTGTATGATTAGAACATTTGGTTTTTGATAACCAAAATCATGAAAAATGTCTTGCGTTATAGCCCTTCAAATTTTTCATCATAAAAGGTCAACTTTAAAACGAGGATCACCTGATGACCACACTTTTTTACCAAGAGTTTCCTTAATGAAAGTTAGGAACGATCAGAAAATTTGGTCACAGGTTTGATCCCTGGTGGTGACATATTTTTTGTTTCTGTAGTGTCTTTTCAATATTGAAGTTAAAATTGTTAATTCAAGAGAACTTTAACCTGTTGCAACATCGTAATTTAAGTATATATCAATACATTTGTATCTGTCACATGTATCAAAAGCTTTATATAGTGACCAGTAACTTTATCATCACAACATTATGAAAAAGTTGCTAGTTGCTGGAGGGTAGGCTGTTAGGTCAATTCTTAGAAATTTAAGTTTTGTTGTATTATATTGGATATTTAGGTCACTTGTGCTTCAGCAGTCGAGTAATGATAATGATATGATACTTAGATCCAAACTAGGAGCATTTGTCAACACAAGGTTTGCAAAGGTTAGGTTTGCTTTGCCATTTATACCTTCACCCCAACCTTAATTTTCTCTGCTGTCTAGGTACCCCACTGGCCTGGCTTTTAAGCTTACGTACTCTTTGAAAGGTCCAATGTCAGGAAAGAGGCCAGAGAAGGGATAATGAGGGCTTTAACAATTGCATCTACATTCTTGAAAGTATAAGAAATAAATTAAAGTAAGGAACAGACTGGTAAGAGAAATTGTTTGCTGGGAACATGATGATTAGAAGTAGCAAAAGCCAACATGAAGTGAGAGGACAAGGTGAAGTGTAGCTTGAAGTAGAGTTCATTATCAATGCAAATGATGGCACCTTGCAATGCAGTTTAAAAACCTGAAGTACTTACTTACTTACTTACTTACTTACTTACTTACTTACTTACTTACTTACTTACTTACTTACTTACTTACTTACTGGATCATTAGCCGTATACACATAAGGCGATTGAAACGCAAACTTCTCCGCAAACCTATCAATAGAAGGGAAACTTCCTATTGCTGGATCATACCACCTAGCCCCATAATCATACCAATCCAGCTCAAAGTCTTCATTTAATTCTTTTCCGTTGTAGTTGTATCGTTGTTTTTGCCCTACATTCCTCGCCCACGGCCCCTCCATACCCATCCCAAATGGATAGTAGTGATTTTCCTGCAAGGCCTCATTCGTCTCCGGATCATCTGTGACGTCTATAACCCCATTACCATCCAAATCCGCAAACATCAACCGGGTATTACCCAGATGATCTCTAATCGCATATTCATAACGCTCCGAGCCGTTCTCGAAGTATACCCGGCCCTCTTCATGATAGATAGCTTCTAGCTGACCATTTCGATATTCAATACTACCTACATAATCCTGGGTATACAGCTCCACTTCGCTGGTGCTCGCCTTTTTTTGCAGCTTGATCCCCGCCGCGTCATAGGTAAACTCAATCAGCTTGCAATCTTGGGTTTCTATGCGGATCGGCAGATTGAGGTGATTGTAAGTCACGTCTATCGCTTTGTTGGGGTCGTAGATTAGGTTGCCATTGGCGTCGTAGACATATTCTCCAGAGTTTGCCTGTTTAAAACCATAATCCTTAGTGGCGGCCGGGGCGTTATCCGTTACTTTCTGTATTTTATTGGTCCAGGCGATTTTATCATAACTCAGATCGTCAATCTGGCCTTGCTGCCAGCAGGAGCCGTCCCAGTACATCCCTTCCCGTTCCAGGCTGTTGATATTGCCTCTGACGTCATAGCCGTAAGAACTGGAATAACGATCAGTGAGCGTGGGAGTGCCCGCTCCGGAGGCGTAGTCGCCATAGGTAGCGTCTGTTAACCGATTCAGGTAATCGTACTCAAAACCATAGGTCTGTCGCTCGCGGCCCCTTACTTGCCAGGTCACCTGAGAGATATTGCCGTTTTTGCGGCCTGACGCCCCTAAAGTCGTATTACCTTCCTGATAGTTAATCTCAAAACGAAATAGATCGTAACTATCCAGAGAGCCGCCCGGCGCGCCGGGATTGGGCATGGCCACGGCGCAGGCCGGGAAAGCTAGTTCGCTACCGCTTAAACCGCCATTGATGCTTTGCAGCCAGCCCTGAGCGTTGTAGGCGTAATCCAGACTTTGCAAAAAGCCGTTGGAACCGGCGGTCGTGCCGCCTATCTTTTTCTGCTTTAATTCGTCTTTGTGCGTATAGCTCGTCTCGCAGAGTTGTACCTGCGGCCCGGCGCCGATTTGCTGAAAACTTTTCTTTAGTCTACCTTGATCGTCGTATTCCTTATCACTGGTGATGGTCGTACTTTGACCATGAGCGTTGTGGGTGCGAACTTCCTGTAAGACGTTATCGGCAAAATCATAGGCGTAAGTCATTATTTCGCTACCAGCACTTAGATTGATGTGGTTGTTGCCGGAGGAGGAAAGTACTCTACCAAAATCGTCGTAAGTGAAAGTGGAAGAAAGCCAGTCGGAGACGGTGCCTAACACTTTAATTCTGGCTATCTTTACTTTGCCTTTTTCTATGTCGCTCGCTCCATAAATGGTTTCTGTGAGCATTTCACTGAAAGAAGGATTGTCATTCCCATCGCTGGGGCCGCTGGCTATTTGATAAAAACCCGAGGAAGTCGCCCGGCCGTAATCGTCGTATTTGGTATGTAGCCAGGTATTATTGGCCGACAGATTGCCGTCTTGCATAAAAGTGAGCAGATCCCGGCTGTTGTACTGATAGATCATCAGGGCCTGATCCGGTATTTTTTTGGTCAGTATGTTGTCTGCTCCGTCGTAAGTGTACTCATAAATCAGATTGGGCGTACTTGTGCCCGCGCCGGGCGGAAAGACGATCTTTAGCCGGTCTTTATCGTCATATTCGTAATAGGTATCGTTATTACTTCCGCCGCCGACTTCCGTGCGGCGGGTCAGAATCAATCGCCCTTTTTTGTCTTTGTAGGTAATGGTTTGCAGATCGTCCGGATCGGTTATCGTCGACGCCATCAATTCGCCGGCCGGATAAGATTGACCGCCGGGAGAGGCGATGGTCCCTGTATTAGCGCCATAGGCATAAGTAGTCGTCCCCCAATCCAGCGGATTTAAAGCCGGCGGGCTTACGCTCAGGGGGCGATTCAACGGGGAGGCCTCGTAAGTCGTTAAAGTAAAAGGCCCTGTGTCGTCTTCTACAAAATCGCCGTTTATATTATCTGTCGTATAAGGTTCAAATATTTTATAGGGCCGTCCCTGATTATCGTAGCGGGTTAAAACGGCGACGTCTTCGCCCGTTCCATCGCCGGCATAGGCGACTTTTAGATCTAAAATGATCCGACCCAGGCCGTCCAAATACTGTTTGCTTCGGGTGACGTCCAGATCGCTGCCGGCGACGGTTGTGTAGTTGGTCTGCGTTTCAAAAAAATTATGGTCGCCGCTTGTTCCATCCCTGAAATGATAGATATAATTACTGATCACATTGCCTTGCCGGGCCGTCAGGGTTTGCAGGCGGCCCAGGGAGTCATATTCATACTCGGCGTACTGGCCGTCTATATCCGTAAAACGGGAAAGCAGCCGCGTATCGGTATGATAGTCGTAGGTCCAGGTAAAGTCCTTAAAAGTTCGGCTTTTCAACAGGCCGTTGCTTTCCCATTGGAAGGTTTCGGCCTCCCATTCGTCCTGAGTCACAGAAGTCGGATTGCCATAAGCGTCGTAACTATCCACATTCAAGTCCGTCACCCAGCCGTCGTCTACTATGCCGCCGCCCGCATTCCAGGTCACTTCGTAATTTTGCAGTTCGCTTATTCTGGGATGCCCGGAAAAAGAGGCGTAAATTCGTTTAAGCCCTCCTACCGGCACGCTTTCCACCTCTTCCATTATTTCCACCGGCTCGGCGATTTTATTTCGAGCGACTAATTCGACATAGGGAGCGGCGGGCTCGTCAAAAGCATATTTGTAAGTCGTCTTATGCACTTTATTATCGGAATTGGTCATCGTCTGGCTTAAGGGAAAATGATGGCGGTACAATCCGCCCGATTCATTGTCATAGGAATAATCCAGGGTGATCGCCGTCTCGTCCTGGGTTTGAGTAGTTTGTTCGGTGACTAAGGCCCCGCTTTTTAAGTTATATTCCACCCAGGTGGTTAGATCATAATGCGTAATGGTAGGATTCGAAGGATCGCCGCTTATGACGTCGCAAGGATAGTTTCCACTAATGCGATAAAAAAGAGGGGAACTCGAATAACCGTCGAATAAACCATAGGTATTCTCCGTTTTGGCCACGACTTCTCCGGATTCGGTTAATACGCTATCCGATTCCATTCTTCCATTATATAGACTGATTTGCGTGGGAGGCAGGGGATAAGTTGTTCCAGTAGGCGGCTGAGCCGGATAGGTCGGCGTGGAATTGACCAATTCCACCTTAAAATTCATTATCTTTTTTCCATTGCCAGAGTGGTTTTCCACCACCCGCTCATAGCCGATATGATAACCGGTGGGCGAGCTTAAGGGGTAAATGCTTTGAGAACGGGCGATTAAAATATCTTGAGAAACGCTATAAGGGTTGGTACCGACCTGGGTAGCTATTCCATTGGCTACCGCATGGTGATAATATTGAGGTTCTCCCAGCAACAAGCCGCTGGTCGTAGCGCCGTCGGCCAACTCATAGTCGTATTCCCGGATAATATCGTTCGAAGCGGATATGCCGTCGTGTACCGTCGATTTTTTGATGCGAAGTCCGCCGGCGATTTTTTCCACCGGCTGGGCGTTATTCAAGGGTTTGGTAATTTCCAATTTGCCCATCCCATTTTCGACATACCATTTAATCAGGTAGGTTTTCCCCGTTTGAAATCCGCCGTATACCTCCGTCAAGGGCATATCGTTGATCGTTTCCGTAGATGAGGTGTTAAATGCCATGGAAGTTCCCAAAAGCACGCTCGGATTGGCGTTATCATATACTTCGATATAAGCCGTAGCGTCGGGAGGCGCGGTCGGACAAGTAGGGTTGATCGTGTCTAGCTTGACGTCCACTACCGTATTGTTGATATCTTCAATGGTATGACCTACAAAAGAAATCGTATCCTCTTCTGGCAGCGGATCGCAGCAATCAACTCCGGAGCCCGTCGTACAGTTTTCCAGCTCGAGATCAGGAGTGGAGTCGTAAACCACTTCTGTTGTCAGATAAGTATGCGGTTCGTATTCAAAAGCGACGGAGCCTCCGGTGGGATAAGTGATTTTCTTTAAAACGCCCATTTTCATGGCCGCGGCGTCGGGCTCTCGGTCGGCGGAGCCAAAAGCAAAAGGAAAACCCTCAAAAATGGTCTGGAAAAAAGGGATCATGTCTTCGGGGTCGTTGTTCGCCTCCCGGCCATTAAAATAACCCCAGTGATCAATCCCCGTAGTCAGTCTGCCGGGCAAGGTGGAATTGGCTTGTCCCGGCACGTCTCCATCGTATTCAAAAACGTAGGCTGGGATATCGGTAATAGATCCATCGCAGGATTCTTCTTTTAACTGCAATAGTTTGAGCCTTTTTTTATAAGGCTCCGAGAGGCCGCCTTCTTCAAAATAGCCGTAGGAGAGATCGTATTTCTTGCAGTAGGCGTCGGAGCCGGAATGAACCTCGATCGTATTCAAGGCGACGGCCTGCGTGTTCCCCAAAAGATCCTGTCTTAGTTCCGTGCCGGAAAAAGTGACCACCGTCGTACTGGAAATAATCTTATGGATGCGCCGGCCGTTCAATTCCGAGGTGGAATACCAGGGTTTGTCCGCCGGATCTAAATCCGAACAGGAAGCGTTCTGCTCGTACTCTTGGGGCGTGCCGCTGCAATTAATAAACCAATAATCGCAAAACAAGGGGTTTTCATACACATAGGATTCGGCGACGTATTCCAGGTCTATTCCATATTGGCCGTCATGGCTTTCCACCCGCGTCAGATACCAGCCGGTTTTTTCATACACCAGCACGGCTCCCTGGTTTTTATAATTAGCCGTTTGCTCGATCGCCGAATGGCCCGTGATCGGGTTTTTGCCAAAGTAATATTGAACGCCGTTGGGGGTAATGATCCGAAATTCATCAAAATTAATATCATCTATTAATTCTATTTTGAGATCGGTCTCCGGAATTTGATGAATGATCTCGTTGGCGTCAAAATAGAACCTTCCCGAATATCCCGGCAGATTGTAGAAAAACAAGTCCGGTTCTCCATCTAGGGAGCCCGCGGCGTAATTTAATTCGAATTCGGCCACATGCGCGCGATCTACATCGGTTCCCTTCTTAAAGTATCCGTTGGTAGAAAAGTCGTCGATCCCCTGAATGGTTCGGGAAATCATACCGCCGGCGTTCAGTTTCCAGCCTAATCCCACCCGGCCGGCCAATTCCTGGGCTTTTACGCCCGAAGAATGATAACTCAAACCTACGGGAATTTGCAGAGGGCCTTCCACGACCGAGGCCAGAGGGATACTAATTTGTGGAACGCCGGTATAATAAGAAATCGGGATATCGATGAATTTGCCCATCGAGGAGGCGTCGGGCGAAGGCAAGGTGACCTGTCCGACAAAATTGTTCACCGGTTGGGCATGCCCGCTATGGATATAAAAGAAAGTGATAGTCAGCAAGAAGCCTTTGACGATATATGGAAGAAATATTTTCATGGTTTTGTTTTCTGAATTTGATGAATACCCTTAAAATTGAATGACCATGGGATGAGCGAGTATTTGATCGCTCATTTTAATTTTTACATAGTACATCCCCGGTTGGATTTTATCGAGATTCATTTCAAAGCGGTTCTCCCCGGCGTATAAATCAAGGTCCATCGTTTTTAAAATACGCCCCTGCAAATCCAGTAATTCCAGATGCGCCTTTTCCGCTTCGGAAATAGAAATTTCAATAGCGACCTTACCCCGGTTAGGGTTGGGAAATAGTCGAAAGGTGGGTTTGACCTCGGTCGGATTAGCCGCGATCGGCTGTTTAATCTCGGCGTTTTCTCGCGTTTTGATTTTTTTATAGCATTTCGTTCTTGCCTCCCGAAGGCCGTATCGAGGGCCTCCCTGGGCCAGCATAGCGTGCATGCGTATTTTCTGTCCGATCGTGAACATATACATGCAGGCGTCGTCCGTATTGTCCATATAGTTCATCGTCATTTCTATGGGCCGCCCGTCGCAGGCGCTGATGTGCCGGTAGCCCGGACAACGATAATTCGGAGCATTATGAACCGGAGTATCGTCTACATAATCTTCTCTGCAATCTTCAAGATCCGACCACAAATCGAATAAGCCCAGGTAATTGCCCATTAAATGAACCAGGGTTTTCCCTTCATTATAGGGATTCTCGGGGTCTTCGTCCGTTCCAAAAAAGGCATAGTCGATCACAATACCGTCCGTTTGAGCGGGGCCGCCGGGAAGCTGAGCGTATCCGCCGCTATTTCCCGCCAGATTACAGATCCAGATATTTACATACTGTTCGGGGGTGATTACTCCGGCGCCTCCCTCGCTTGTTTTTTTTACCCTATCGTCAATACCCCATTCCGTCCTTGACGATGAAACGTACTGAATACCATTATTTTGAGATCCCTCGATTTCCAGATCGCCTATACAAAAGCTTAAGGCTGTTTCCGCCACTTTTTTGTTGTAATTTTCCAGCGTATCGGCAGGATGGTTTATTCGGTAACTGTCCTTGCTAAAATGCAAGTTCAAGGCGTCCAACTGGTTTTGGATCTGCTCCAGTTCGATCCTGTCGGATTCATTATTATGCACAATATGAAAGAGGAGCGGAAGGGTGATTTTTTTGGGTTTTGGATCTCGTTGAAATTTATTCGCCTGTTTTTCAATCTCGGAGTAGCTACGACGCAGACTTGGGTTTTCCGCCACTAAGCGGGCCTGCGCTTCCTGTGTTGAGAAGTGGCGATATGGCCTAACTTGAGACTGGCCTTGATAAAAAAGCAATACTCCCAATATAAAGATGATAATGCGTTTCATTATTGAATTTTTTAAGTTTTTAAAATCACTCCGCCTCTTCGATAAAAACCTCCAAATCCACCTCCTTAATCCTTCCGTCGCGGCCGTAAAAAACGGTTTGTAAGCTGGCCTGGTCCAGTTGAATGGCGCTTCTTACCGCGACCAGATCCTCCTTGGTCTTAAACTCGAAAGCAAACAGGGTGATCTGATGGAGCGATCGGCCTTCGGGCGAGGCCCTAAAATCATTCACCCACATGGTTTTAATCACGCCGCCCCGGGCTGTTTTAATGGCCTGACCAAAGTTTTTAGCTTCCGTCTGACTCAGATAATCCCGATTGGGTTTGATCTTACCCAGTTCCAGTACCTCGTCGTTGAATTGTACCGCCATTTGATAAGCCGCTATCGGCTCGGCGCTCGTGGCGCGGATGGTCAACTCATATTTTTTATTGCCCTGGCGATTATCTTTTAATAAGGGAACTAATTCCTGCCGACGCCTTCCCATCTGAGGGGCGTACAGGGGCGTAGTCGACGGAATCATGGCCGGGCCGCCCGGCGGCGTAAAACCGCTATAGCTGGCATTGCCGCTGATATCGCCCGATTTGACGATCATAAACCCCCAGTCGGCCTCGGCGCAACCCGCCGCCGGCGGACTAAAACCGCTGGCCGGCAAAGTTTCCATCCAGGAATTGGCTCCGTTATAGGTGTAGGTCTGGCCGCCCAGATCAAATTGGGCGTTGAAAGGATAATCGTTCCCGCCGCTATCTTCTGGAGAGATCTTCCAGAAATCGGCCAGGTAGGCTTCTTTAGCGTTGAACTCCGAGGGCATGGCCAGAGGCTTAGGCACAAAACGCCAGTTGGGAACGGCGGAAAAAGAGGTGATCGTGGACAGCACCAGCGCATTGATTTCATCTTTATCGTCATTGTCGATATCGCCGTCGTTATCCACATCCGCGGCAAGGCGTCTCAGGGGGTCGGTAATGTACTGCGTTCCCAGAATATGCTGCTCTATCTTGACTACGTCCAGCACGCTTACGCCATTATTCCAGCTTCCAGTATTGGCGCTGGGAACGATCGTATACTCGCCCGCGTCGAGCGTGGCGGAAAAATCCCCGCCGGCGTCCGATAAAACGCTGGTCGTCGCGCTAGTCGAGGTATTGGTCAGGTCAATATTGACATTGGGCACATAACCCCAGCTAAAGACCGGATCGCAATCGTTATTGTAAGCCGCCGTGGGGCAGCTCGAACTGATCGGCGTGCCGATCTGACCGGCCAGGGCCCCGGAAGCCGGCGAAGCGCTCGTGGTCAACACCAGCGCGTCGATGGCGATATCGCCTTTAAACTCTTCTCCGGTTTGGGAGAAAAAACGCAGTTTAAGCGTCTGACCGGCATAGGCCGAAAGGTCGATCAGGGTCAAATGCCAAAGGCCGCCCTGATCGCCGGCTTTATTCCATAGATTTTGCCAGTTTACGCCATTATCATCGCTGGCTTCCAGCCGGATCAGGCCAATATCCTCGCCGTTCATGTGATAGTGAAACTGCAAAGTCGCCGAGAGGGCCGAGCTCAGATCAAAACAGGGGCCGGTCAGGTAAGCGTCTTTGTAAGGATAATTAGGACTGGAAGCTTCCGTATAGGCGTAGTAAGTTCCGTCGTGCGCCCCGGAGGGGCCCGTGCCGCTGGAAGTCGTGCCGCCCGAGGTACGCCGCCAGATATTCAATCCGCCGATTCCGGAAACCGTCCAGTCGGCCCAGCCCGATTCAAAGCTTTCCTGATAGGGAAAAGTAGAAATGGTACTAGAACAAACCGGCGGCGACTGAGCCGGCGAGTCGTACAAGATCAGTTGATCAACAGCGATATCGCTGGTATAACTACTGCCGGTCAGGCCGTAAAAGCGCAATTGGACGGTATAGCCCACATAAGCGCTCAGATCGACCAGGGCCGTATGCCAGAGATCGCCCTGATCGCCAGACCTGGTCCAAAGCGTCGTCCAGCCAGCGCCGGAATCTATGTCCAGATAAAGCGTGCCCATGGCCGCTCCGTACATATGATAATCGAATTGAAGGTGAGCCGCTGAAAGTTGAAATAGATTGAAACAGGGACTTTCCAGCATCGCTTTTTTATTGGGATGGTTGGGAACGCTGGACTCCGTGTAAATGTAATCGGCCCCCTCGGAAGCGCCGGACGGGCCGGTGTTTAGGGAAATCGTCGTTCCGCTATTGATCGCCCAATTAAAATCATCGTCGGCGGTATTATTCAGCCAGTCGCCCAGGCCGTTTTCAAAGCCTTGCGTATAAGGAAAAGTCGATACCGTGGCCGGACAAGTCAGACCGCCGCCCGAAGTCGTTTCCATGCGGACTTTGTCAACAGCTATATCGCTGGTATAACTACTGCCGGTGGTTCCATAAAAGCGAAGCTGTACGCTTTGGCCCAGATAGGCGTCCAGATTGACCGTATCGATATGCCATTGATTATCCTGATCGCCGCTTTTAGACCAAAGGCTGCTCCAAGAGCTTCCGCCATTATTGCTTAATTCCAGGGAGAGGCTTCCCATGGTCGCTCCATACATATGATACTGAAAGGTGAAATCGGCCTTCGTTTCAGAAGATAAATCAAAGCAGGGGCCCTCCAGAATAGCTACTTTATTGGGAAAACCGGTGGCGTAACTACTTTCCACATAGAGGTAATAAGAACCGTCGGCAGCCGAGGACGGGCCGGTATTGAGCGACATGGTAGAACCGGTGTGACGAGTCCAGTCGGTATCGTCGCCGCTGGTATTGGCCCAATCGCCAAAATCAGATTCGAAGGATTCTTCATAGGGAAAAGAGGAAATGGTCGTACCGCAAGCGACCAAGGTGGAAGCGCCGCCGTAAAGACGAAGCGATAAACACAGCAAAAGGCTGATGGTGGAGAAAAGTGCTTTCATATCATTCGGATTTGATTGTTCGTTTTTGGCAAAACAAAATCAGCTTTAAGCAAGAGGCTTAAAGTCCGACAACGCTTATTGTTTCTAATTTCAAGTTGAAAACGAGATTAGCGCGCGCCGTGTTATATTAACAAAAGACAAATACATGCCCAGCCCATTTAAAGGCTGCCGAGCAGCCTAATAGACGTAATTTGCCTTTTGATAATCTTAAAAAGCATAACTGTGCGCCGCTATGGCGGCGCCATAGCGCAAATAGCGTATTACGGATTCGAGTTAAATAGCGTTTGTTCTTTTAGAAAGAATGATGGATACAGGCTGTCGTGAAATCAATGGAATAGGACAACTTACCACAAGGAACTGCGAAAGCTGCCACATTTCTTTGGAGCTGACTTTGCTATCCACCTATCACGAGGAAAACAATGGAACTTATAGAACCGTATTAATGGTCGTCGTATTAGCAAGAATATGTGAAACAAACTTTAATACCTAGTTATTCTTCTACTCATTAACGGTTAAAGCGACGCGTTTAGAAAGGCACGAGGAGCAACCGGGTTTTGGAAGCACATTGGCATGATAATCATTACCCGGAGGTCACCAAGTGCTTAAGTGTGTGTAGTGAGCATTTCTATTCATGTGGAGAAGTTTGTACCAGAATAAATAATACAACTTGTATATAAATAGTATAATTTCTGGTATCATTATACAGGGTTCCCAGCCTCACTATGGCAAAAAAATCCCTCATAATTCCCTGATTTCCACGACGAAATTTAGAAAAATCCCCTGACAATTCTACACCCGAGTATTACGATACATGCCTTGTGCAAATCTAGCATTCTATTGTATCAAGTGTTATACATTGTATGAAGACTTGTTACACCAAGGTCATACATCTCATAACATTCACAGGATAATTTTAATGACGTTTTTTGACTTTTTTAGGAAATAGAAATACAATTAACTAAAAAAACAAGAACACCTTAAATCAGGTCTACCCTGATTTCCCTGATTTTTCCAAAGTTCCTTGACAATTCCCTGATTTTACTCAAGTGAGTCCAGTTTGAAATTCCCTGATAATTCCCTGATTTCCAGGTTGGCTGTGAACCCTGTTATATGTGGTTAAACGAGTCAAAGGTGCCATCCCTCAATCTGTTCACATATCGAAAGTGTCACCGACCTACCTTGACGTAGTAACACACAACAAACCATATATATTTAGTAAATAGACCACTAAGGATTAACAACTTCGTTTTACAGAAATTGGTTTCGCTGTGCTTGCTAGATTCTTAGAAACTCCGGTCCTTTAATACCTATCATCTCAATACATGAGTGAGATCGGGATTCATCAATCTCCCTCCGGGGAGTCCTCACCCTCTCCTGACCAGGGGTAACGTTTCAAAGATATCCCTTTGATACCTTGGGGCATGATTATGTGTTCTGGGAAGTTTCATTAAGTCAAACAGTGAGAGCGGCATTATGCATTGTGTTACTACCACCCCCTGAGATCGGGGTGTGTGTGTGGGGGGGGGGGATTCTTAGCAAGCCTTAGCAACTAGGTTGTGTAATAGCCTGGAAAACCTTCTTGCCAAACCTATCTTAGAGACCCCTTATGACTTCTCATTTCCTTGGCTTTCCCTTGTTTTGCAGCTTGG
>JAAAKM020006971.1:56802-70212 GCA_010016025.2 Alatinidae sp. Z8VKAUB7J3 | reverse complement strand
AACCTTCTTGCCAAACCTATCTTAGAGACCCCTTATGACTTCTCATTTCCTTGGCTTTCCCTTGTTTTGCAGCTTGGTAACGATCAATGTTTAAAGTTTGTAACTTTTAATTAGAATTACAGTAAACCCCCGCAGTGGCGTTGTCGGAGGTGAGGTCAAACTGAACGACGCATTTGTTAGATCTGTTAGCCATCGGCAGTCAATATGTGATTGTAAAACAGACTCGCTCTGCCAAACTGTCACGCCCTAGCCCACTGAACAGCTGCTTTTGTACTGCTTTCACAATTCATTTCTTCCTTTGTAGGAAATGATGGTCCAATGTGTTACTTTAATATCCCGTGGACGAGGTAGGTACCAAAGAAAACCAGCAACGAATTTCAATGAAATTCTGCCAAATTCGTTTTGTTTCCGTACATTGACAATGCCAAAATGTTCTCTTCCGTTGAGGTTGTTAAGAACATTACAAATACCCTTCCAGTTGCTTTAGCAATCGTTGCTACAGCAACTGGAACTACATAATTTTTACCATCCTGATCCAGCTTTCATTGTTCCTACTATTCCAAGTCTCCATAACGACAGAACACTTTGGCAATAGGCAATACAAGCTCAGTAACAAAGTATTATATCCCCCTTTGTACTAAGCGAGGAACGCGGTTCAAATATCATACAAGCAAAACTAACCTTCTTGGACAATCTTAGTCAACTTCAAAACGAAATTCTTCAAGGGAAATCCCCTGGGCCGGAACTGATCAATAAACAAGTATTGAGTGATGGTTGCCCCTCTCACAAGTTTTATTCTTGGTACAGTCTTATCTTTTTTTTTCGCGGTATACACCAAAGAATACACATCATCTAAGCTTGTGAAATTCGAAAGTTTCTACACGGTTGTGTCCCTGGGGTCGAATAATGAACAGTCGTGGTAAAAGATTCTTGTGCTACGCAATTACTTGAACCCTTCCCGCTTGGCACACATTACTTTAAAAGCAAGTGATTATTCTATAAATTTCTGAAGATTACTGGAATATGGAAGTCAAAAAAAATGATCTTCACAAATAGATTGTTGTTTTACATGCTTACGTGGATGACATTAGCATACCATTCACCTTTATGACTACTTCCATATTCAATAAAGCACTACCTTTCACATACATGCAATTCAATCATGCGCAGTGTAATTACTGCTGAGAGCGGAGAAATGACAATTGACGCACGTAATTAAGAGGGATTTTGCACCATAGTTAACATAAAGTTATATACGAATAGGCGACGCTGTTGAATGCACATGACGCATTTTGCAACTGTAAGCTTTATAAGCACTATGGTGCCTATCCAATCATGTACCGTGCAATATTTCTCTTCCTCCTGTTATGTAAGGAAGATGATTTTCGGACTCCTAAACAAGGTAGTTATCACCCCTAAAGTAAGGTCACTTATCGCACATCCATTTTCTACTTTGGTAATGGTGTCGTAAATAAGCGGGGATAATCAAATTTATTTGTTCAGATTTTTCATGGGTTATGGGCCCATAAGATATCATTTACAGACTCCAGGCTGCAAATCACTGCCGTATAACATATTCAATAGGGTTATTGGTCAATTCTTGAAATCCATACGCAAAGATATCCAAGAAATTATAGAATCACAGCCAATCTTCCCGGTACTTATTTTACAGTTATTCATAACTTTTACTCAGATATAAACTCGGAATGATTACCTCACAGTCCATAATGAAATACAAGGTCATTTAAAATACGTCACCGATCTTATCTTGTCGCCCACAAGCATTAAGTTCTTTAAAAGTTAATAATGTAACTTTTCAACTAAGTTACATCGTAAACTTATTTTTAATAAAGGCACGAATGTGAAACATATACAAATGTGGCTTGCAACTTTTCCCAATTCGTTTTGAATTGTACCAGTTAAGCTATTGCCATTCGCCGCAAATCCGGTTACTCGTAAGCGATCTTGTGTTCTAATTCCGCCTTATGAACGCTGTTTGTAAGAAAGATGCTAATGAGCAATCTACATAATGTTACTGTTGGATGACACCTGCTGTAGCAATTGATCGGGATGTCTTCGACATCTTAGACTACATAAAAGTGACAAATGCTCAAAAGGATTGAGGGTATAAACAGTGACATGGTTTTAAAAATCAACTAGGTTGCTTAGTCCGGTATCTGGACGTTCATAAGATTTAGAAAATTGCTTTCTTGTATTTGAGAACCATCTAGTTACACGAAACATTTGGACTTCGTCAGGAAGCTTCTGCAGGGCAAATTCTGTAGTATCAAATGTATGTGAACTTGCTTTCTAAAGTTTCACTGCTCCCTTAAACGGAGACGGGGACTCTTCACATGGTAGCGACACAGTGGGAACGATAGTAAAGGCCTGGGTCACTTTCAGCATATTGTGGAGGGGAGGGGGAAGTCTTCCAGAAATTATGCCAACTTATTAATATCCCACAGTCAAGATACACAACGACCTCTCTAACCTTCCTAGTAACTTTCGCACTCATGCACGCATGCACCCAAAACACGCACCAAACCTGTAAATTATAGAAAGAACAGTTACGCCTATTAAATTATCTACTTAGCCATCCCATCCACCCCAGAAATACGTGAGGCACAGTAGGCAAAGCTTAATACTACGCCCATCAGGAAGGCTTTCACTATTGATCCACAACCACTGCGTTCTACTTATAGTCCCTATGAGTTTGTTATGTCCCAGATAGCACCCTCCCGATCGTTGGGATTCTCCTACACTCTACATCATACGAAGTATAAAACTGCCAACTGTTATTACACAATAGTACTTAAGATACGATAGTGGCTATCTAGGACATCTTCGTAGCAAATGCTTTCATAAAAGAGAAAATCTTGTCGATCTGAAGCGATTAGGGATGGTAAAAATATAATCAGTTTATGGGCAGAATGCTTAATCTTTAGTGCTTATGTTGTAATTCACTCAAGAGTGTGTTTAATTATGCAACAAGTCATTTCAAGCGAAGGAGGAATAACAGCAAGCTACCACAATAAAGGGAATGTTTGAAACCTAATTTGCATGGGCTTTTTTCATTTATGATTCAGCCGGTGGGGCTGGGGGGTGGAGCCCTTCTATGCAATTTTGTAACCGTTAATTTCCCAGGGACTGTATCATGGCACGTTTTAATAGCATTCTTAAGGACTAAAATCGTCGAAATCTTGGGTTTACATACTTACTACAAATTTCTCCCTCTCCATGTCCTATGTCGACATTTCGTTTGCCGTCAATGTTTGCATCGTTTTTCATGCCTTAAACCAAGCTATTTTTTACTGGTAGGTTCTTGAAATCTCTTTTTTTATCGTTTAGTTAGCAACTAAAGTAACTACAGTGGTTCTGGTTCGTGAGTACATGGACCATTTCATATTAGCAATAAATGTGTTTTTATAGAAAGACTACAATGTGTTTAATAATACAGTAGTCCAATAGAATTAGTAAACTTGGTAACTCTTCGAACCCTAGGAGAATATTTCACAAGAGTACTAAGAATTGAAAGATAAGATTTCATAAGGTAAGTTGAACTTTTTGAACTTACCTCTTGCTGGCGAAAAAGAGATCCTGTTCCGCCTTCTTCCGAACTCCTAAAATGAAATTGGAAAGTTTGATCTGATCTACATTGTCATTCTGCTTTCGCAAGGTTACGGCAACCTATATCAATGCCAAATTAGTATAAAAAGCCGTACCGCTTATAGTACTTCACTGAACAGGTAAGCGTTAATAGTGCATTAATTATCGTGGGGCACTGGGGATTTTCAGTTGTTGCCGAACCCAAAGTGAATGCTCTAGAAAGTGTATTATGGATACGCATCCCAACCTGAACTTTAAAACAAACGATCTCTTCATTATCCCATTTCTCAGTGCATGGCACCATGTTAATTAGCTCATCCAATGTTAACATTCAAGAATGTTTTTGTGTCCGTTTTGCTTTAAATGCTCTAACACGGAATAACCTTTTACATTTAGAATAAGGGTGTCACCATGTGGATACCCATTTCTCTAATGCGAAAGCCTCTCATTTATAGTGATATTGACAATTTGGACCATTGCTAGAAAAATGTACATTGTGAAATGAATTTTGTGTTGAAATTTACCAACGCAAAGCATTGCAAGAGAAAATCTTACTTTGAACATTTTGGATCACCTAGTACCACTAGACTGAACACCCCACCCCACCCCTAAATATAAGGTACCCCAAAGTGGGCTCATAGGCCCCCGTTTAGAAAAACTGCTCTATAACAAGATAATATCGGAAATTTTTCTCGTCGTCTCTGATCTCTCAGTTTGCACCGACAAGAGAGCTTAAAAAAACCAACGAATGTACATAAAACAAGGTCTACAGACGCTCAACTTGGACAAAGGAACTTCCTAGTGTACTTCCCATGAAACGTTTAACACTATAAAGGAACTAAAACATTGAAAGATGATCATCTCCACAGAGTGGTAAAAATTTTTGTGTTCCATGTGTTGCTTCTCACTTAAACATTTGTTTAGTATAAGCAACATTCTTGTCCCTTGTGGGCAGATCTCTAAATATAGATTGGATGTTCCAGATCAGAGATTGAGAGTCAGGGCTCCACATCTAAGCTAACATCTAAGTTACTGCCAGTTCAGATTCCCAGCCTATAACTACTAACTACTCATTTTCTGCATCTTAATGTGGCACAAGCAATGATGCACAAGTTTGTTCTTTCTTACACCAGTAATGTGTACAGGAAAATAGAGATATTCAGATTTTGCATTTGTTAAAATCTATAACTTCAGCTCCAAAAGTTACATATTCTCCAACTATTTTGCTATACATTCTTACTTTATCAAACCAAATTCGTTCGTAGTATCCTTTGTTCTTTTGCTACCTAGTTTGTGGATGAGAATACTTATTCACTATTGAAATTGGCTTAGATCCTTTGCAGTTCTGAACTCTACCAGCATTACGAATAGATCTGTCAAAGAAACCACAAAAAGAATTTGCACCATACTTGTCTGCTGATTTAGTGTACAACATTGACTTGCAATTTGTGACACACTTTTTTAGTTTTAAGTCCATACAATATCGCTAAGCAACTTTTGAGCTTGCTGCAATTGCAAGTTCTAAGATCTGCTTGTAAAATTTGTACCATTTTCTGACTTGTCAGAACAAAATAAACAACTCTATCATCCTGTATGTATCAAATTTAACAGTTTTCATCTCATGTTTTCAAGACCGTTTCCTTCACTAATTGAACATCAAAACAGAAAGTCCTGGTTCATATCCAGGGTTTCTAGTCCTTTGTCACTGTTAATGAGATAGTGAAATAAGTATAACAAAACAATTTTGGACAATTTGCAGGTGATAGTATGGCTCATTGATAGTGTCAGGAACTCCAGCAATGTGAGAGTCACACTTCACATTTTAAGAGACCATCATGTTTATCAGCACCTTATGAATAACTGTAATCTTTGCTGCACTGGCAAGTTAATACCAAGGCTACTGGCCTGGCTACTGGCTACTTTGCAACTGGCTCAGTGATAAATCATGCAAGCCACTATTGTGATTAATTGAATTATAAACATAGGGACTTCACAGCATACAGAAGCATTAAGGAGATTTGGGTTGTACATATACAGAGAAGTACGTTTGAAATTGAAAGAACCAACATAACTCTTCAACGCAAAAAAATGGGCATGCAGCCAACTTGCAACAAGTTCACACAATAAATACAAGTACTTAGCATGAGCTTTTTCTTTCCTTACATTAACAAGCACTCCATTTTCATGTAACAAACACAGAGCAGTCAAATTCATAACTTTCTAAGCTTGGTGGTATCAAGTGTGTCAATGTACTCAACAAACAGATCCAGGGTTGGGTTTTTGAATGCAAATTTCATTTTGTCACAGCTTGATAGCCACAATACAACTTTTACGCCTTCTTTGAACCTAAATTTCATTTCCTTGCTTTGTCTTAACACTTGAAAATACCTAAATTGAAACCACAAGTGAGAAGTGAACTTATGCCATTAAAATCCTAAACTCATGCACAGTTACAAGTTATAGGGCCAGACTTTAGCACAAACGAAACTTTCTTATGACTACACAGCCAGTATATAGTTAACATTTTCTTCTCTCAAGACTATTATTCAATATGCAATGCATGATGAATGCTTCCCTCTTTTCTTTGAAGTATGCCTTCACATTGTTCATGAAACCCAAACCTAGACATTAAAAGTAACATTGAGTTCTAGACTGTGACCATACTTTCGTAAGAAAATTTGTCTGAAACTGGTAAAGGTTTCCGATATTGGGCCATCGTCAAGATTACATCATAACAGAATAATCATTCCTTATAGAAAAAGACTTACCCCAGTGCTTCTCTGCCATCAGGATGAAAGAGTGTGATGGAAGCATAAATACATCCATGAGTAACTAATTTGAAAAACAGAAGGTTTAATGAGTAAATAAATAGTTTCAAATAATTAAAACTGTGACAAACTGCCACAGAATGATGAAATACACAACTATACAACCACTATACTGTAAAATTCAAGGCTTTCTTCTCATGTCATTGCCAACTGTGAGCAAATGTTTGAGAATCCTATCCTTTCCTTGTATTGTTTAGCTATATGATCATTGTAAGATGTTGTAACCTCTCTTGGTAAACATACAATTACATTATTGTCAGAACCTTTATGTAACTTCATTCATAATTTGTGTTCATTGTCTTCAATGTTCTAAAATTGCACCAGAGATAAAATAATACCAAAATATTTTTGAATACATGATTGACACTACAAACTTTACTTATGAATCCGCTATCAAAAACTCTTTTTAAATTATTTTTGAAAAATTAAAATGTGGTGAGTTCTATTCTATTCATGTGCTTGAGTCTCTTTCAGCAAATATGCA
The DNA here is from genome assembly GCA_010016025.2 of Alatinidae sp. Z8VKAUB7J3. Lineage (NCBI taxonomy): Eukaryota > Metazoa > Cnidaria > Cubozoa > Carybdeida > Alatinidae > Alatinidae sp. Z8VKAUB7J3. The sequence goes on along the minus strand of JAAAKM020006971.1, from coordinate 63,294 downwards.
AAGTAGATTGCAAACATTAAACAAATCTCTAGAGCTTTCCTGAAAGTCTCTACCTTCATTGTATCATGCATTGAAAAAAGAAGCACATAAAAGATGTCTGTCAATTGTAGAAAAGTAGTGGCATCAAAACTCATCTGATAAATCTGATGGAGCAAAATCACAATGGCACAGACATTGAGGCAATGGCAACCAAGTATTACACATCTTGGCACTAAGAATCTTAACACAAAATAGCAAACTTGTGAAAGCTCTTAAAACCTTGCAGCTTCCTTCTGATGGGATCAGAATTAGGGAATTTTGGGGAGAGTTCAAAATATTAGCAAAATGAAGACTTGAGGACGACACAGATCTGAGATAAGAGAGAAAGAGAGCCATAGTGAAGACCTTCCCTCACCTAACATTAAGAAAATATGCCTGTAGCACTGCAGTGAGCAAAAGAGGTGAAACATGACTCTGTAAATCATGAAGCCAATGACAGTAACAATCAAGGAACAGCAATAATTTAGAGAATTGTACATGTCGTTGGCAAAGCAAGTCTTAAAGTAAAAGGATTTCTTGAAAATTGAGCAACTAGATGATGATTGAATGGAAGTTACAATTAATTAGCATAACTTTGTCAGCAAAGAGAATAGCATTATGTGGTAAAATATATAACAGATATCTGCTACCTTAACTTAATTTTAAAGCTTGATAAATGCCAATCAAGAGGAAACAAAATATATTACCACCAACCTTTTTTTGAGTTTTCCACAACATCCACACCAAACTGGAGCTGACTTCCAGATTTAAGTTCAACCGGTTTGCTCTCTTCTCCACCTGTGCTTAGTCGTACATTGTTGATGTATGTGCCATTACTGCTCTTTGTGTCCTGGATGAAAAACTGTTGGCATAATAGGGAAAATCTGTGTTAGAATATAACAATTGATGAAAAAACTATAGCAATATTTGAAGGTCATATCAGATTAGCTTCATGCCACTGACAGTTTCTTTCAGCATGAACTTGATCAAGAGACAGGCCATTACCAATAATCACCACTTTCAGGTATATACATTCACAATTTTGACTACATAGTAGAAAGCAAAAATAAAGTGCATCCCCCACAAAAAAAAACCATACCAAAAAAGAAAAAGACAGTACTGCCTGACAGTGGTAGTGGACCCTTAACTCACACCTCTCACAACTTTAAGCTATTAATTTACCAAGAGGTCCTGGCACTGAACTCATGGCCACTGTAGTGTAAGTATGACAAATGTTTTCTCATACCATATTAAATAATAATCAGGTATTTATATGTGAGGGTATTACCAGACATAATGAGTACATCTATCTACAAATTTAACAATGTTTTTATAGAATGTCAATTTAAAGCAAATTGGTATTAGGTATTATTAACGTTTCTTATTTAGTTGCAGCTGATACTCTCGGTAAAATATAATTCTAATAAGAAATATAAAACAAAGAAAACAAACAAAGTTAAAAGGAATTCCCATTTTTCCTTAGCTTTTGACACTATCTTGCAATCATCTACGTTACAGAAAATTACAATTATATATCACAAAAAAAACAAGATGAGTCTAGGAAAAAGAAAGACTCTACACACAACAATAATAAAAAATGGCAGTGTAATGGAAAGTGATAAGTAAATAAATTAAAATTATAAAAAAGTGAGTGAGGACTGATAATGGAAAGAACTATCATTACCAGTGGTGCTACTATGCTTGGAAATTGACATAGTAGCACAGGCTACTAAGGTGTTTCCCAGTTAAAGCTGAGGTTTGCATCAGATCCCAGATACAAGTATACAAGGGTGGCAGGTCTGCCAATAGCAAAAGGTATCACAGCTTTTATACTTCAATCTGTATGTGATACATGCTCCAAGAACATTCCCAAAATCGTAGGTCCCCCCATAAAATAAGAGATTTCAAAAAGTTAGGTCCCCCCAGAATCATGGGGGGGGGTGAAACCATGGCCATTTGTCGTGGCTGGAGTAGCAAACCTCGCTCTCACCACTTAAATAAGACGAGATCAAAGTACAAGGAGAGAGCAACGGACTAAATAGTTGAGGATGTGATCCAAACAAATCATTGGATAACGCGGCAATTGGTTTTGGAGGGTCATTATATTGACGCATCCATAATGGGCGTCAAACGTGTCTTGGAACAAAATGGATTGCAGAGGAACAGTAAAACATGTCGACCTTGAGCTGCGATGAAGGAAAAACCAAAACGAACGTCCGAGATTACCAACTTCCGTTACGGCAGGAGTCAAACAACGGGTTATGGTTTCATATCTGTACTAATATATCGAGAAACAATGCAAATATTAAGACTGGGGCAATTGATAAGAAAACAAACCTTACCTGTAAGGCAGTTGTAAAATATCACCAACTGTTACACAGTGACCCCTCTCCTTGCAGATGAGACTCAGGTTAAAACTTCTATCGGATCCAAACATCATGATATTCGGATTAATTGCCAAATACTTTCCATTTCCGCAACCAATATCTGCCACAAAACTTCCCTTGGGCAATTCGCGTAAAAACTTAGCAATCTTCGGCCATGCTGAATGTCTAGTGTCACTAAAATGTGTTGCTATCTTTTCGTAGACTTCGTGCACATGCGCAGTTTCTAAGGCGTCTGCTTGCGAGCTTGTTGAAGGCACTTTGGTGGCCTCTTCTGATGGTACTGACGGCAAATCATCCGGTTTCTCTTTGCAACTACTACGGAATCCTTGTGAATCGCAAGCCGAGGGGTAGCTACAATCACAGAGGCTGCGTCTAACCCTGCGAAATGTCAAGGACACACGACGAGATCGTTCTACGATGGTTGTGCTTCCGGATTCGCTGTCTTCGGAAACGATGTCGTATTTCCTTGGAGTAATCCTACAGATAGAAGCAAAGTAATATTAAAAGCCTGTTTCGGAAGTTGTTACGTATCACGACACGTGTCCTGTGCACAGATTTTCAAAGACAGTCCACTTGAACCCAAAGGGGGTACATGCAAGTGTAAAAGGAAGGTTAAAGCGATGGCAAAAAAAGAAAAGATTTAATGTTATACGGCCAGGAAGGCAAATATCGGAAAATTGGGAAAGAGGATGTCTTATTGCACTGATGACACCACCAGTCTCCAGCTTACATCTGTTGACCTAAAGATATTGTTTGCCAACAAAGGACTTATTATTAAAGTTTCGTGGAATCAGCTCTTTCACACCGTCGGGCTATATCATCTCCTTCCCTTTTCTACAGATACTCCCATGGACGACGTAGCAAGAAGCTCTCTTCCTTGGTTCCACCATTATAGTCAAGTTCCTCCGTGAAGCTTCATCCATTCGCTGCTGAGGTACCTACGTGCTATACTTCCACTTATGCCATGAGTTTCTTTCCTCGCACTGCCTCTCTCTGGAAATCACTTTCTTTCTTCTGCTTGCCTAATGAATATAACCTTAATCGGTTCAAGATTCTCAGTAACAGGTTTGTTTTAGCTTAATCTTTCACTTAATTAATCTGTCTTTTCTATGCTTTTTCTGTAGCTCTCAAAGTGTCAGTGGTACTTAAGCCTTGTTGTGAGCAACCTCTTTAAATAAAAAAAACAACACAGAAAGACACCATTAAGTGTTAACAAAATCCTAATAATCTTACCAAAATCGCGCATTGAGAAGTAAAAGGATACCTCTTTTGGGCTCATAGCCCAAGTACCACTGGAAGTGATTCCAAGTAAGGTACTATTGTAGCAACTGAAAGGAAACTGAATGAAAGGAATAAAAAGATATTGGGCGTGCTCTTGTATGGTCTAACTTGGAAGATGACGTCGACGTTAAGATCAAAAGAGAACCCAGCAAGAAGGCAGCGCTTCGTGGAGATGTATCCATCACAGCAATGTTACACCCGGTAAGGAAGCCTAATACCACATACGCCTTGTATCCAATACTTACATTTTTCTGCACTTTGCCCACATTTTAGATTTTCAATCGCCTCGAAATTTTAGATATTCTTAGGGCACGGTGTAGTGAAGTAATGAGGTCTGTGATAAGAACAAATATTCTATCACCACTTTCATATCTGCTATTGAGGAAAAGTATTACAAAGCAGTACAGGAATCAGTCCTGTCAAAAAAATCTATTTCTGCAGAAGAGTATGAAGGCGAAGTCTATGCCATCATCTCTCAAAAAGCCTCTCTATCATCATCACTCTTGATTTGCATGGGTTGAACGAAGTACATTAATGTCTGACTTCCAATCTGATCTAGACAGCGTGAGGTTTAAACTCAAAGTCCTCTGCAGCAATGTCTTTCTCGGTCTACCTACATTTTATTTCCCAATTATCCTGCTCCATTCTTTCCAAATGACCAAACCAATTGAAACCTCCTCTTCTGAACAACATCTTGACGCTATGAATATCTAAGCTGTTTCCTAACTCACCTGAATTTTGCCTGTCTCTAAGGCCAGTGTTACACATTCACTTGAATATCTTATCTTATTCCTTTCAGAGCGATCAAGATCATTCAGTTTAACTGGCCATGTCTGACGTCCATACAACATGACACTTCTGACAAAGATTTCATATAACCTACATCTAGTTCGAATGGACAAACTCTGCAAGAAATATAAATGTTGTTTGGTAAAAAAGATGTTTTACCTAATGTAACATGCTGCAACATAGTTGTTAAAAACTTTGATGTATCTTTCATCCTAATAGTAGATACATGAAGCAAAAGATTTGTATAACAAATGTGAGCTCAGTCCCTTTGGCTACAAGTCGCTAGTGCTCAAATGCCTAATGATGCTCTCAAGAGAAAATTTTTAACAGCACCATAACAAATTACTTTTAAAGTTAGTTTGTGATAGAAATATATAGATTCATCATAATAGCTTTCTCATTTCCTCCATACAACTGCTGTGATCAGTGTATGGCAAAAACGTTTAACAAAACGAATCCTTTACTCAACACAATATTGAAATCAATTTTATGTAAGTACTACACACACTTTATCAGAGGCAGTATAAAGTGTTTGTCCCAAAAACTATGTACAACAGTTGCAAATGATTTTTTCTACTCCTATTGGCTTATTTTTTCTGTAGCATTTACAGTATGAAACTGGTCACATACCCATGACTCCAAAGGTATCTGCTTTCTCCAGTCATAATTAGAAGACTTCTTGCTGGCACATATACTGGCACATGTTGTCCATCGGGATGTCGAAAGTCCATAACAATCTACAAGAATAATAATGCAAAAGAAAACAGAATCTTATAAACTGACATTAAATGCCCATTCACGATGAAAACTCTTCACTGCAATTCTTTGCACTGCATTCTCAGCCAAAGGAATACTGACAACATATGATGATTACCAAATAGGTAATGAAATACAGTTTTATGGAAATGAAATCATTACAAATAGAAACACATGGAAATAGAAACAAGAAAATGATTAATGGATCACAAAGTGTCAATGAATTACTTGCTATGAACAAATCATTTGACTTAAAATCAGTTTTTGTGAAAATTTTACAAGATATTTTAAAGGCCCGACATTTTGCAAACCGCAGTTCTAGAAAGTCTTATGAGGAAGTGTGGGTTAAAGCAAGATAAATCAATTTTAAAAAACTTCAGCTCAGCTTAAAGATTTTCAAGTGGCTACAGTGCCGTCCATGCAACCAAATGCCTTCTTGCTAGTAGTGATCATGATTTAGAAGAATGGAGAAGAGATAAATGCAGATTTTGAGTATTTCAGTGCTACATGTTTGCAAAGGCCACAACATCTAGTTTTTATGCATTTGATGCTAATTTAAATCAATATTTCTTTCTAAAATCATAGTTAAATGCTTACAAAGGAGTTCAGTCTGTCACATACTTTTAGGCCTTTCTAGCTCTGCAGCACATGAGGGACCAGCTCAAATGTAGGAATTGTGAATCTTTTTGGTTCCAGGATTACGATTAGATGTCCCTAAAATCCAGTTAGAGCACTTGCCTTTGTCAAATAGTTCTGAGAAGCCATGCCACAAAAAGGATGGGTGCATCAAGGATTAGTTTTTGGTCATCTATTTTTCATAATTTTGTAATGTTCTGTGAATTCCATGATGTCTGCCTCTAGGATCTTCTACAGCAGACATCTTGATCCTCATTACTGAAACCATTGACAATTTGAGAAATAAATCAATCAAATTCAAGAACACAAGACAATCTCAGTGACTCCAGGTACCTTTTCTGTACATATCCCGCCCACATACTTTAGTAAGGTCTGTGCTCAAAGCCTTGAGATTGCCAGCACTTGCTACTGTAGCACTTGCACCTTGCAAACATGATAGAGCAGTCAGTGAGCTGTAAATATCAATCTGTTTCTAATGTAACTTTAGTGTCCTACGAGCAGCTGATCTTCATATTTCTAGATCTTGAATAATTGGGAAGCGTCTACTAGTATGATCCCATACTGTGAGTTGGTGTGAGCGCTTAACCAATGAATAAAGATATAGAACCACAAGAACCCAAGAGGC
>JAAAKM020006971.1:38406-56702 GCA_010016025.2 Alatinidae sp. Z8VKAUB7J3 | reverse complement strand
GTATGATCCCATACTGTGAGTTGGTGTGAGCGCTTAACCAATGAATAAAGATATAGAACCACAAGAACCCAAGAGGCTGGCCACAGAAGTAATGGATAGACAATATTCATTAACATCTACTGTTGAAGGTAGGGCCTAAGAAACAATATACAGAATATACAGAATCTTGAAGAATTGTTGAAGGCCACCGGGATACATTGACATACATATCAAACCCTCACAAAAGTGGAAAAAGACAGATGTTTAGTAGGTGAGTAGAAAAAAAGTAAACATTACCTGTGACCCAAGACTAAGGGATATGATGCCATCTTCAAATGCAGAATGTGTGTCTACATGAGGAGGGATACCTATGAGAAATATGGCCATTGAATTTAGTATCAGTAATGTCAATGCTGTGATTTCACTAACTGCAGTATATATCCACACAACCTTCAACTTGCATCACTAACATAACCACCACCATCACAATCATCAGTCAACACTACCAACCACAACAACCAACAACCACCTCCACCACCAACAACAGCATCACAAAAATCATCATCATAATTATCGTTATTCTCATCCATGTCATACTTATAAGCATCATTTTCTACATAATTCTTCATGTAGCTCCAGTTCTCCCTTGCATTCTGTGTGCTACGTAAATTTAAGAGATTTAAGTTGTGGTTGCTTAAAATAGAATTCATAATTTTCCAAACTGTATATAACTGAGTTTCAAAGTACTACTGTTAAATAGTTTGTTTAAAGTCAGTCTTAAGCAAAGCTGAAGTGGAAGGTAATAATTCAAAACTGATGTAGTATTAAGTGGAGGTAATTTTAATAAAAGTTAAAGAAATCATATACGTGAGGGCATTTAAATATGCCATGTAAATATGAGAGAACTGATTGTCAAAGCATATGTAAAAACACATAACATTTTTGCAAAGTTTCCAAATTAGGTAGCCTATAGACATAGAACACTTTACCAAATTTATTTTGAAGAAAAACTAACAATACCAAAAGAAGACAAAAAAATCACAGGACAGTAGGTCAGAAGTTGTGTCAAATCACTTATATACATGGAAAAGATCCTGTGCTCTAAATTGGAAGCCTGGGTAATACAATGTCTGGTTTGAAGCACATATCTAAAATTTCAAAACACATCTACAATATGTTTTGAATTTTATCAACATAAAAATTATATATCTATCACATATTACCCTCCTGTTCCTGCTGTGTGGACAACTTACCTTGTCCCACGTTGTAATCATTTACTGTTAGCTGGTCTGGTTCAAATTTGATCACATCTATTTCTTTCATACGTTGGATAAATGGAGTGCATATTTCTGGTATTTCTTGGTCTAAGGGGTTATCTTTGTCGACATTGTTTGTGCCATACTTGAATTCAAACCCAAAATGCTGTACACATCTGTGCTTAAGATCATTCTGCACCATTGAAATGTCTTTGGGACCTACCAACAAATAAGTGTTTGAAAATATGATAAGAATATCATCATCAATAAACAGAATTGGGCATATATATATATAATTATAGTTTAGTTGGGGGCAGGAGCACAGAAGAAGTCAAATCATGGTTATATACTTGATATTGTTTGAAAATGTGGTGTTTTATGCAAAGTAGTTACAGACTTCAAAACCTTTCCTGGATTTTTTTTAAAGGATTGTAACTCCAATTATCTCAACCTAGAACAAGCTCCAATCTTGTGCACATTTCTGATACACCTTTTCCTTTCAAAATCAAATTGTTGGTCTTGGAGGGGAAACTTTCCCATAGATGAAACAACATCTTAGTAGGTTATAATTCTCAGTGATCATTTTATTAACTATAAATACAGTGTTGTATCATATATATGCAATAACTTTAAAACATCTCTGCAAACCCTCTCTTCTACGCTTCAATTTCATAAGAGTAACAAGTTCCTGATGATCTAAAGACAATTGACTTTGGATTGTACAGTGTGTAAACAACCATCCCAAGTGGTCATTGCATCTTTTGTCACAAAGATTCAAGCCTGAGGATATTTGTCTGAGGCAAAGTAGCTGATCATGAGGAATTGCTTCTTTGTTATGGCAGGGAGGGCACAACATGAAGTGTAGGTACTGACAAACACCTGACTGTTTGACTTAGGCCCTATAAGTCAGGTGGAAGTCCAGCATTGTTACACATCAATTTGACAGCAAGGAGACAATACTTGTGCATTTTATGGTCAGATAAAGGGCCACCTGACAAGACATAAACAAGGGATGCATAATTGAGCATGATTCCAAACCATAAGAATATTGCCTAACAAACTGAAGCCATGTAGCCTATTTGGCTTCTCAACAAAAACGTAACCACATAAGGAAGTTCAAACTCAGTTACAAGAGCATTACACAGAATTTGTCAATTAAACGTATCATCATGTACAAAATAGCTCTTCTTTAGTACAAAAACTCTACTTGGGAGAGCAGTGCATTAAGTGGTAGTGATAGTCTTAAATTTTCTAGCTTCTACCCCCTTATTAAAAGCTACAAGACCTTTTGCATGGCGTCTATACCTACTATAGCCAATAAAAGCGACATGAGGGGTGAGGGGAGGCTTGACCTTGTCCACATTAAATTCTGAGAAGAAAAATGGAGACAAGAACAGTTGTGGTAGTTCTACCTTCTAAACTCTCATTAAAAATATTCTTAAGCCTTTTCAACTTAACCAGATACTTTCATCCACTCATTGTTATCACCCATATGAGGTCCGTGAATTAGAAATTTTAATGAGAAAAATTGTAGCAGTTTCCCCTCCCTACGTACAGATGTACACATAACACATGTATAGTAGAGCTGGCAGTCTCTGAATTATAGACCTCTCAGGCTCAACCGCCCGCCTCTCGATCTCAAGGATCATGGAAAGTATCTGTCATTTGCATCAATGAGAACAGATACTACATCCATCCCTAGCTTTGCTAAAAGGACGAGAAGCTGGCACAACACTGACCATAATTCTTACTTTCATCGTTTCTAAGCTTATTGGTATTGTTAAATACGGCGCCCTGGACGCCAGGTGGCTTACCGTTCCTTCCCCAATTGTCGTCGTTGTTTAGACCCATACTCGGTTTAGATATCGAGTCTTCTTCCTTCGAAGTGTCTAAAGGCGAAAAGTACTTTATTAGCTGTAATTCTTCATTTCTTGATATAAAATTATCCCTGAGAATTAATCCGGGTACCACAGATTTCAGTGATGACGTAAATATGTCATCTGAGTCTCTAGCAAACAAAGCAGTGGGGAATCTTGCAGATTCTGATAATAGTCTGTTCGGAATCGTACGTAAAAAAGCCAAATAAAATATTTGGTCGGGTTTATAAAATTCCATCGGGCATTGCAACATTCTTGCATTTAAGTTCTTGTAAGCTGCCGTAGCACCTTCGACGGTAAGAAACGTTACAAACGAAAATGCACGTTTTGGGAACATATCTAGTCGTTTCACTTTCCCATAATTGCTAAATAGCTTCAGAAGGTTCATACGATCAATGCCACACATTAGTCCTCCATTTCCAATAAAAATGTGCACCGTAGGCTCCTCTGATAACTGTACATCTTTTTCTTCTGCCAAAAAGCTGCTGATTTTTCGCGCGATCTTTCTATTTGCCTTTCTTTCACTTTTGCTGGCTTTCGCAGCACTAACCATGGCCATTTTGCCTAAATTTCAAATTTTACAAGTGTTGCTGCACCATTAGATGTGCAAATTGGCAACGAAAACGAGGATAAGGCTTTATAATCTGACGGCTGATCTCAAAACCAAGCATTTTGTTTCGGACATGTAGCATCTTAAATTAGCGATAACTGGCAAGTCGCTAGTTTTCCAAAATAACAAAGGTGGGGTCACAAAGGCAACAATGTGTGTGGTGGGTGGATATGGGGGAAGGGGGCTGAGATCTACTCAAGGGAACCGTGTTTTTTATTCCAAGTGATAACCGGAGAAGACTTTGTGTGATATTATACACGCGAATATCGCACGACACTTTGGATCTTCTGACACTTTGATTTTGCGAAGTAGCAAAGAACTCTCATCTCCTCTGTAATTTAAGGTGTTTTTCTTCTTTTTCCTGGTTAAAAACATCTTTTTCAAAAAAAGTATAGGAGCTTAAGCATTAAACCCCGGCCAATTTGACTGAAAACTAGCATAAAGAGGTAAAGAAGTTTTGACATTTTTCACTGGTTCATGCTCAAAATAAATGGATGATAATGTTACGTCTCAAAATATTTGGAATGTTTTCAGTCAAATTTAAGTTTAGTTAGGTAGAGATTAACAGACTTGTTTTGTATATTTTAAATAAGTTACTTTAAGAGGCATTGTGGGCGCACTTCTCATCATCAGTAGTATATTGAGAGATCGGGAGCGCTACCTTGCCTACAAACAAAAGTAAATTTACATATAATGAAAAATTCATTCCATAAAGTTTGTATTCCTATTTTTGAAAGGATATATAGACTCCAAGACGACTTTCAATTTCTTTTGTAAATAAGATGAAAATCAAGATCAGATCTTCCTCTTTAGAGTTCATCATCCAAATGAGTTTAACTGAACCTGTAAGAACATTAACTGCCGCTGGATATTGCTAATTTACGCGAGTTATTGCCAGTTATCGTTTACACACGTCCGCATTTTTGGGCCTAGTTTCCGCTAGTAAACGCCTAGTGGGTACCGTGCTTTACTATGCATTGCTCAAAATAAGGACAAAGGACCAGACAGCATAAATAGACAGAATGATAGGGATCCTTCCTCCGCACCTCCATCCTTCCTTAGTGTTAACTCAATACAGTGGCATAAAGAGCTACATATTTCTCGTTTTACGATGAAGTAGGTCAATTACATTGCTTACGTTAAACCACGATGCTCGAGCAATAAGCAGGCACGGAAGCCTTCTTGTGCAAAACTTATTCAATTGATACCAAAGCGTGAATAACCCTCTTAGCCACCAAAAATCGAATGATTTTATTGCATTAAAAAATGCAATGCAACCTTATATAATGCAAAACGTTTCTATTGCTTTAAAAGAGATCTATCACTTTTTAATTTCCATCAAAGGTGCGTTCTGTGGCTACTAGTGGCAATATCAAGCTTGTCCCACTCACAAAGTTTCTTTTTGAAGATATTCGCGGTCAAAAAGGGTCATTGGATATATTTAGCCGTTACAAAGCAAACAGAAAATGAAAGAAACAAGGTTTAGGCAAGCAAAACATACTCAATAAGGCAAAGATTTATGATCAAACACCTGGTTGGTGAAATAAGGCTAAAAAAGAAATATACATCGAAGAGTTTATGATGTCTTGAGTTGCTGTCTTTTTTACAAGCTACGTTTGGAGAGAAACTTCTCCCTTCTTCAGATGGTTTTACTATCTAATTCAACTGTCTATATAATTTGTATGCAAATTTCAACTGAAGTCAATATAGACTTACGAATGACGTCTGCATGACTCGTGAATTGTCAATTATTCAAGGAATTTCTTTAATGATAGTGATAGAACTAGAAGGTTGAGTAAATAGAGCAGTTTTGAAAAGAACACTAGAGAAATAGAAAATACGTCACCACAAGGGATTGAACTGGTGACCCACGCTTTTGCAGTGTGCACTCTACCAACTGAGCTAGGTGACCTCCGATGTTATCATACTTTTATTTCTCTAGTTGCCAGATTAGCTCCCAATCATCCACCGGTGGACATCAACATCCAGCTCAACAAAATTAGAGGCCAGCCTCTGCATCATGTGACTTGACCAAGGAAGAACTGCCCTCCGGCCTGTCATCAATTCAAAGTTCATTAAAGTTAGAGAGTATCATCGAGAAGAGAGGATTTGAAATATTAGTTTTGGATAGAACACCGGTGGTAACACATTTTCCATTTTTTCTGGAGTTCTTTTCAATACTAACATTATAAATATATATAAAATTCTCAAAGAGTGGAGCATTACCACAATAGCTTATAATTTATGTCACGGTTACTAAACCAATGCCTTAACCATTGAGCCATCAGGCTCAAAAACCAAGGCCAAGATTTTTAGTGTAATTTTTCATGATTTCTCCTCCGCTCAGCGGGTACAGGGAAATCAATGATTACTTATATATATCTATTGTGTTTTAGCTTTGAGCCTTCATCACTGCCAGACAAATACATATTCTTAGCACATTGCAATTATATGTTATTCTCAAAGAATGGAGCGTCACCACAATAGCTTGCAATTTATGGGCGTCGAGATGTCACGGGTTTGAGCCAGGGCAGCACCCATAAATTGCAGGCTATTATTGTAATGCTCAACTCTTTGAGAGTTACATATAATTGTCATGTGTCTGCTGATATGTTTATGTCTGACACTGATGAAAGCTCAAAGCCAAAACACAATAAATATGAATTAATTAATTTCCCCGTGTTTACTGACAGGAGGAGAATTTGCAAAAGATTGACACTAAAAATCTCCGCCTTAGATTTTTGGCCTGATGGCCCAGTGGTTGAGGCATTGGTTTAGTAGCCTAACAATGAGGAAGTTGGTTCAAAACCGTCAGTGCCCATAAATTGCAAGATATTGTGGTAATACTCCACTCTTTGAGAACACACACACATTGATATAAAGCTCAAATCTACACATTATCTTTACGTTTCGATGTTATCTCCATCTGATTGAATATGGTCATAGTAGTATGAATATGGCCATGAATATCCCGCATAGGCCTAGTTGAGGTAGCGTGTACACTAGCTATGGTATGATACATCATTAAGGTACTATGCATACTACTACCATAGTTATAATAGGTCCACTCAAAAAAATATCACCAAAAAGGCCATATAATTTGTACAATTCAGAGACTTGCACAAGTACCTAAGGCTTAGGCTAAGCTAATCAGTTGAGATAATACTAGTGTTTGGGTTCCTTTTTGAAGTGCCACATTTACACGTGTCTTCTTTCAGATGCTCCATTTAAGTAAAAAAAGGGTTGAAAATATCTTTTGCATACCTTGAATGATAATTTTAGAAGTGTTTAGATTTTAAAAATAAGTAAAACTAACAGCCAAAACTATTGTGTTTGAACTTTAAATGATGTGAAAAGTCATCATTTTGTAGCCCTGTATCATTGCATGATAACGAAAAATAAATAAAATTCTTTCTTCCTTAAGTTGACGTTCATATCTGCTAATGTTAGTATACTTCTAATAGATAATTTTAAAATAACAACCCTTAGCAACCAACACGATCGTGTAAACAACTGCTTACCTGAGCCATAGTTCCTGGCGCCATGTTTTCAGCTTTCAACTTGATAGCCTCGTTATCGTTGCAAACATCAAAAACATACAACCTCGCTCTCTTGCTTCTCTTCCAAGTTGTATTTGCTGATTATCCTGCTGGACTCATTGTAAGTCTTTTAAATCCAGTTTCATATGGCAGTAATGGACGAAACTGGCAACCTTTAATGTTACAACGTGAAGTGTAGTCCTTCTACGTTTATTTGGCTGCTATAATAATGATTTTCAAGATGGGAAAGTTATTACTTAATGGTGTGCAACTTTGACTCTGCACTGGAAACATCGTAATCGTATATGTACAGTTGCCCTGTCGTTCAGACTGAAATTATATTGTTCTCTCAAATAAAATAACTTCGTATTTCGTAGGAGCCGATTTAAGCGCGAAGTGTTGCATGCTCCCCGTCACTGCTGTCTCGGTTTATCGCATTTACATCACTCGCTTCCCAGCGAAGTGACACTACGCCATAAGTGTGTCAACAAAGGGGACTTGTACGAACACCGCTTACCAGAGGGCTAAACCGAGAGATTGGTTCGTACGAACATTCATCGGATGAACATATTTTGTGAAAGCTAAGAGTTCCAAAGTCGTGAGGTGCTGATGTTAGAGGCCTCTGCTCGTATACTAGTATTTTTAGCCTAGGTTCACCGACCACGTGTGCTTTTGCATAGAATGCCCTGGCATGGCGTGTACGTACACGGTACTTCAAACATGTTCAAAGCCGAGTTGTGCGACTTGATTTTCGGCAGATGAAAGCATTTTAGGTTAAATTTAATTTGAAACTGGATTGTGGTGTAGAAATGTATTAACCAATTGTTACCAGTACATGGTATTTCCCATGCTGGCCTGCTTATAAGGTACAATGTGTTTTCAATGCAAACTTCAGCCAAACTGACCCTCTTAAAAATATAAACTAACTTACTAGCTAACTAACTTAAACTAGAGATCTGGCAAAATATTATTAAAGTCTTATAAAATTATTTGAATACTGATATATCCTTGAGGGGTTGAAAAAAACTTTCTTTAGCGGTCTTAATTGTTTTTATACAAGAAGGTTATGGGCTTTTAAAGCTGGAACCTTTCATCTTAAATTTGGTATAGTGATTCATATGAAAAATCATTGAGAAGTGAGATCTTTTCACTATAGATGATGAACTATCAACATGTTGGTTGATTTTGAAATGACATTTAAAAATTATACATTGTACGTATGTCACATTATATATACACTTTCACATACAAATAACAGCATTGGGCGAAGGCCCTGGACTAAGTAGTACTCTTGGGTGCCTAATAGACTTCCCTCCACTAATTAATTTTTCAAAAATTTTCACAGGGCCTTTACTGCTGATGCAATCCTTGTCCACAACAACTGATGTCTTACAATGATTCCATATTGCTGACATTGTTGTCAATAGGTACCGTAATCACCGTAATTCAGTGTTATCCTTTCCACTACCTAGTGATAGAATGGATCAAAATTTTTAAAATAAGTAGATTTTGTTAAAATGCTCACATATAAGGAATATATATATATATATCCGAAAGCTCGCGAGAGCCAGAGTTTAGTGTTTTATTGTACATATATATATATATATATATATATATATATATATGAAAATAAAATGTTACTGCAATATATTTTCTATGTTTTGGACACAAGTCTAATGGAAATTATTTAATAGAATAAGTTATTGTGTCTCTGTTCTGCCAGTTCTAGTTCTCCAATTCATATGTCCAAGGCATCATATTGATGAAACACTATTGAACTATCTTGATAGTTATGCATGGTTTCATCTTGCTTTTCAGGTCCCCCCATAAATTTTAGGTCCCCCCATGGGTTAAATTTTAGTCAGGTCCCCCCATAAGTTGGTGCACCATAAAAATTTGAGAAAAAAAGAAAAAGTCTAGGTTCACTTAATGAGATGAGAATGACCATAACTAATGCAACAGTTGAATCTAAATGATGTCAATTGATAACAAGAACAAAAATTGGCAAATTGGTGACAAATTGGTACTTAGTAAAATTTTTACAACATCATAACATCACAGAAATGACCAAAATAGTTCACATCTGATGATACAGTCTACCTGAATTCAGTTGATTTTCTTTCTCAAATGGATGGTCATATTTACCTCAACCAAGAGGTAAGAATAATTTTCTTCATTCAAAACAGTAAAAATAGGTTCAAGTTGTGCACATTAAGCATCTGCTCATTCTCAAATGGTTTTGAGTACAAAATTCCAACCATTTAAAAACCCACAGGAACTCAAATCAGAGGAGAGTCTGGTTCGGTGTCAATTTCACTATTTTGGACTTATTTTGCTCTTGCCCCTGGACTCTTTTCTGATGAAACACTACTCCCCCACTTGTTCAGGTTCCTACACATTTAAGTTGTAAAGAATTGAAGTTTCTTTCAAGCCATAACTTTAAGCTGTTGTCAGGTCAAATTAAATGTTTGTCAAAGAAAAAGCTGCAGAAACTGATTCAGATGTCACCGCACAAAATATAACTGGCACAATTTAATGCTTTTGAAGTCAGTTTTCCATGACAAAATGACCATGAAGCGACACCATGATTGTCACAAGAAAATCATTATTCTAAAAGTTCCCATGCTTTCATAAAGAGCTCTTCCTTGTTCAAATCCTTACATAAGTGCATGACCAGCAAATACAAAGTCTCGAGTTTCTTTGTATTTTGTTTCTATCCTTATAACAAATTTTGGTGAGCTTGCTGTAAGATCTCTCCAGTGGACTCGTGTTTGGTGAGGCTGACATTAGAATGTGCAACATTTCACATATGTTTGGAAAGTTTATCATGCAATTACTGATTATGTCGCTGCAAAATGTTATGCATCTCATCAGGCAGGCATATGAATTATCCCTAACTTCAATTGGAAACAGGCGACAACCTGTCAAATTCAGAGATCAGTTCCTCTTCAGTGCATCCTAACTTTGGACTGTATTTGATTGTGACAGTCCATGTAGTGAAAAGGAAATCATGTTCCTCAGTGACCCAATCAGTCACAAAAGTGTACTTTAATTGTTGGTTGAGTAACATTGAGAAATCTGTTGATATTCTGTTTGGTGCAGAAGGCCACACACAACAATGAAATGTCAGTTAAAGTGGACTTCTCAACAAACACTGTGCTTGTGAATTTATCAACTCTTTGTGTCAGGTCCCCCCACAAAATATGAGATTTCTTTAAGTTAGGTCTCCCCAGAATCATTGGGGGGGACCATGTTATGAACCTGCAGTTGAGAAGCAAATCTGCTTTCTTGAAGTATACCAGTAACACATGCAACAAATTTTGGAAAACATCTCATTGACCAAAAGTCAGCAGTACATGAAGCAATTTTGTTACATGATAATCAGTAAAAATCTGCAAGGTAGAAATCTCTTTGGAAAATCCCCTATGGAAGATACCAATAAGAAAGAAATTTATGCAATCAGCATACAAATGTGTTGTTAGTATGACATACTTGCTGTGGGTCTTGTGGGGATGGTCTTATTAATTTTTTCTAACAGAGGCTGATCAATATTGTAGTTAGTCGCTGATTGGCATTTATTTTATCATATATACCGTATTAGCAACATGAATTATCAGCACTGCCTGTAAGTGTAATACTATTGACTTGTAGTTGTCAAAGATAGTAGCCTATATCTATGAATTCTTTAGTCACCGTTTTACTGCATATATGTATATATACACGCACACACACACACACATTATATATATGTGTACAGGAATCATGGACTTCTAAATAATAGAATTATTTCTATTATTTAGAAGTCCATGACAGGAATAAAGGCAGTACTGTTGGAGATGAAAACTGAACTCCACGAACATATCCTATGATAACAAAATGCAATACTGAAAACTGGGTTACCTTGACTTTGGGTATCTTTGGCCACTACAAAGGTATTTTAAAAATCTTATTTTCAATCAAGAGTCAAGTTCATAAATAAGTTTTGTGATCATTACTGTAAAGATTCTTATTTATCATGATACCAAAGACATATTCCAGCTAACCCTAGATGGTCTTATACAGCAAAAGTATGTTTTGAATGTAGTGTCTGAGAATGGTGATAGTCAAAACACTTGCTTTTTACCTTTCACCTAGGTTGGCAACTTTTATTGTGCAAAATTGCTTTGTAGATATTAGTTACTTATAAGGGTAGGATGTTAAGGTAGGTTTGTAGACTGACAAAAGTAGGTGGCCATAGTAGCCCCAGTGATCTCCCCATGATGCATTTGGTGAATCAGATGGCCCCTCAGGAAAATAAGTTTTTACCTAATGGTGGAAGTAGAAGTGTTGGTTCTAGTGAGATAAGTGGTGGGGATTTTGCTATTGTTAGATATGACTGTTGTTGCTCTGTGAAATATTCCCCAAATAAGAAAATTAGATTTAGAATCTATAGTAGCCAATGAAAATTGAAAGTATAAAGTTGTATTGACTTCACTTTTCATTTATTTTCAGATTGTTAGATTTATTGACAATCTTTGAAGTCCAATGTCAATTAATATTGATTATTCAGAGAACTTATTTCATGACTCGCTTCTTGATCACCCCCCAAATACTTTTGAATTGATTGTAGCATTATACGTTAGCTTCAGATAGTGCCGACCAATGTAATCCCTAGGGCAGTTAACATGGGCCACTTGCAAAGATTGTGATATCTAGGAAATAGGTCTTTAAATAGAAAATCCACATCAGTCTCTCCTTACCCCTCCCACTATTTTTACCAAAGGCTAGCTATCTTTCTATGTTTCCTTTGAAAAAAGTAATAAGCTTCAAACACTGCCAAAGTAATCCAGTTTTACGATATTGCAGATATTTTGAAATTGAAAGTTATAGTTCCATAGGTTCATACCATTGGTAATTGTGATAATTTTTACAGGCTTCCAACATTGGAAGCTGTCAAATTTTGTACCTTTGATTGGCTAATATGCTCCATTCCTGCGCTTGCCTGAGGTATACCAAGCTTAAAAATGATGGCTATACAACAATAGACATACCGGTATGATGCTGTTAGTTAAAACTGTTACTTTTCAAAGTTAAAATAGAGCACAGCATGTAATTAGGGACCTTTTTTCCATACATATTACTATACAGTATACTTTAGGATAAAAAAAAGATAAAAACAATGAAAAAATAAGATCATCCTGCGTAGGTAAGTCCTATATATTAGTAGCATGTTGTTTTAGTTGAAGGGTAATAATCATGAAAGTGCAAAAGTGATCTTTGATAGGGGGTTCCTGTAAAAAGGATATGTCTTGCATGGATGAAGGTTCTTATGTTGGCTGGAAATGTTCCAAAAAATTAGGGAGTTTTACCAGGAGAACTGTTTTCTTTAATTTCCTGATAGGATTTTTCTTAAGGGACCATTCACATAATATGTACACAGAAGACATGAATGGGGTGACTAGAAGTGTGTATATATTGGTACACACAAGGGAGGGTAAGTAGGCCTATCTAGCAACATGTACATATACAAACAAAGGTATTTGCTCTTTTTCAAGTTTTAATGCAAAAATAAGCACTCTTAGCACAAGAAATGAGCAAAACGTTTGTTTCACTCTTTGCCAATCGGCTTTATTTCTTTTGTCTTATAGCAGAATCTTAGTAAAAATTTGTAAAATAGAGGGAGTTGCATACAAAAGATAAATATGCATGCAAGGGGTAGGTCCATGTTGAAGTTTATGTGTGCATACTGGGGGAGAGGGAGGTAATAAAATGAATATGTACTATGTGAATGAGCCCTAGGGATGTTTTTCTTTGTGGCTTTTTTCTAGGAGGGATTTTTACTTACATTTCAGTGTCACATACCTACTAACTGAGGGAGCATTCATGTATTACATCAGCACTTTTTGACATTTTTGTAGTCCCTTACAATCACATGTAAACAGTGGGCAAAGCACTCTCCTTAATCATGCTAATGGTTTACTCCTCCCTTTTCTGCAGAACACTGTAAAGTTCACATAGATATTTTATTCCCTGTGTCCAATATTATTGACTAGAAACCATCTGCAATTTAGCAAAATTCCTTTGCTTATATGCATGCGCTTGCTCCAGTTAAACTGTTTCATTTACATCAGGGTACATGGACTTTTCATGTAAATTCACTGGAATATCTTACCTATTTGTATAAACCAGGGCTATCTAAATAGCTATTTAGATAGCCCTGGCATAAACCCATTTTATGTACTGGAACTACCCTATTACCACACTGCATTAGATCACAATCACTCACTGCAGCAATGATTGTGTATCAAAGACATGTTTAAAGCAGCCCCACTAATCCAAATAATTCAAGTAGGGCTCTTCTTTGCTTAGCACTGTAAAAAGATGAAACTGCAGAAGCTCAATTTGTTATATATTTCTGATAATAGCTATGTGCTTTGTACAACCAACCAAACAAACAAGACGAATTTTATGGTATATAATGATTGAGTTAGATTGGAATGGCAAACCGGCATCAGTTATATGTGCCATTATTTATGTGATTGCAAGTTGGTATAAGGATAAAGTTCACAAAGTGACCTTTTAAGACCTGAAGAGGAGTAGTGCTTTGTTATAGTCACTCAAGCTCTTTGAAAAGAAAAATATAGTCTGATGGTAGCAGCCAGTTATTAGTTTTCATTGGAGTGCATCATTAGTCATATAACCCCTCCCCAACCCATGTAATCAAAAATTAGGTTTCCAAAGAAAACAAGTAGACTACTGTATAGAATTTGCTCCATTTCTGTATGCAGAGGTATACAATCAAGTTGCCTCGAGCGAATAGCAATTTATGGTCTTTAAAAGGTCCTAGAGAAACCAACAGTATGTCACCACCTGTAAGCCATATTATCCCAATCTCTACAATTGCATACCCTCTACTTTTTAGGCAATTTCGGTTGATTGACTTCTGTTTCTGATTAAAATGTTATTTATTGTTGCTGGAGGAGAGTTTCTGAAGAGTTTGGTTGCAAATGAAATATTTTTTTATCTTTTGTTAACATATTTATAACACAATGAATAGTCTTGAAATCACTGGAAAAATAAATTCTCACCTATCACAAGTATTTACCTCAAACAATTTTTGTAGCAGCTAGCCTAGATGGACTTTTTTTATTCTTGGAGGATATTATTTGTATTTGGATTAGAAAAAAGATGAGGATTACCATCATAAGGGGCAATAACAGTTAGTTGAAATTAAGGTCTACAATTGTAGACATTGGGAGGATGTGGTGTCATAAGTTCAAAAATATGTTGTTGTATCTGGCTAATAGTATACTCCTGACAAGCAATAGTGTCTCTGTCAACCACACTGATTTGATGTAAGGGGCCATTCAATAATAACATAACGGTCATATGGGTGGGTGGGGTAGCTGATATTGTTACGCACCGTTACACTATTGCATCATGGGTGGGTGAGGCCTGAAGCTACAAATTATGTAGTGTGCTAGAAAAAAATAACATTTCAGTATTTCCGTGTGACAATTATTATCAAGCTAAAATCTAGGATCCTCTGAAAGATTAATTAAATTGCGTACATATAAATTGAATCTTTACATATTCCCTATTCAATTTTTAAATGTGCTCCGTCGAATATCAGTGCTTGTCAAATTTATGTTTTTTTGTAATAGGTTTGAAGGGAGACTGCTAGAGATATATTTATGAAGCAATTATGAGTGAAAAGGAACTCGACTAGGTTATTTCCCGTATACTGGATCTACAGTAAGTGCAGGGGTTCATGAGAACATTTATGGTAACGTTTTGGGTCCATCTACTCTTTAAAATATTGGGGGGGGGGGGGAGCAGACTGTTATGTAATGGTGATGGGTGAGGTTATGCTATCCATTACGGTGCATCACAGATGGGTGAGTGGGACTGGAAAAAGTTGATTTGTAGCATTACGTAATTATTGAATGGCCCCTAAATAGTATGGCAGGTGTATTATGTTGAAGTTCTGACATTAGAGCATGCATGATGCTATATGAGACAGACAAGCCAATGAGATTCACATATTTAAGACAATGTTAATTTTGTAACAAGATTGTGGCTGTTTAGTTCTTACCAGTTCCTTGGTTTTGATTTGTGTTTTTGTGCATCTGTTACTTTGGGAAATCCAGAAGGTATTTTATTATTACATCGTTTACTGTTTCATTACTTGATTTGTAAATACAGTGCTATGCTTCATTACGATGATTCATTTAGTTAGCCCTAGTTATTGAAGAGTAGGATAAGAATGCCAGTGCAAACCTGTCTAAAAATCAGCCGTAAATAGTAACTGTGTCTGAGTGGGATGATTGTACGATAGTGTTGATGGTATAATAGACCTTTTTCTGAGTCAAACTAGTTTGTACGCGTAATGTGACAAAAATAAAGAAGGGTTCAATGTACAAAAGAGAAGATGAATAAATTAGTGCTCACCATCCGCTCGGTCTTGCTGGATACGGCGGTGCACGGCCACATCCCGGTGAACGACGGGCTGACCCGCCCGAATCTTTATGACCGAGCCTAGCAGCTATGCTCTTAAGTGTGAATGCCACAGGAAGAGGATTCCAAAACACGACAAGGGTGCAACTGAGGTAAGATATAACTGCAAATTCTTCTTACTGTATTCAAAATTTTTGAATTAAGTCTTTATGTTGGAGTAAGTACTTCAAGGTGCCCTTATAAAGTAAAACGAAAGAGGCACTTTCATTTTAACTGGAGTTTATCATTTCGACACCCTGGACAGCACTATTTTCAGATTAAACCTAGAGCAATATTCAGTGTAGTTACAATCGTTTAAATCAAAGCTGCTTAAAGGTTGATTGTATTTGTATAACGCCGCCTAAATCAGCTTTTGATAAATTAAGGAATACGAAACCTCAGTGGTGTACCTACGATTTTCCAAAGCGAGGAAGGGATGGCAGCTAAGCAAGGTTCCGTGCCAGGATACACTTCTCCCTGCATCAGAATTTGTACTGATGTACACACTCGATCTTATTGCGCTATTAAACGAGTACGAGTTTCTTGGATCACAATAATGCCCATTTGCGCACAAATTGTGAATGGTTCTTTGTAGCGAAACATTCTAAGGGGGACACGGAACCATTGCCCCCTATGTACGCTGCTGCAAAACGTCAACATAAGAATAACTATTCCCAGTCCTCCCTTAAATAATTATGCAGTAATACGTTGCATAATTAAGGATCTCAGGTTAATATCCGAACTACCAGCAATAACCTCAAAACTGTTTGGCCTCAATAAGTATAAGAACTGTCGCACGGGCAAGACTTGCTTAAAAGGCATAAATATTGGAAGAGAGAAGAAGTAGAGATTGGCAACAGAAGAGACCGAGAGATAACATAGAATGGACTGGTCTTGATGTAATTTCCCTAAATGCTCTCATCAAACATCGAGGACAATGAGGCAAATGTTTGGTGTTTTTCCTTAACGTATGTGATGCAAAAAGAAATTAATCAGAGCTAATTTGAATTGCTATGTTGCTCAGATATTTAGAATGTTAATTACGTCTATTCAGAAGGGCTTCTAAAATCAAATGCACATTCAGTCCACAGCTGATATTTTGTAACTAAGATAGCGAATTGACTTTAATAACGACGTGTACATATAAATAGCATGTTTCCCGTCTTAATTTGAATCGTTCTTTTTGGTTGCTTTGTTCAGATTCCTCTCAAGCAAAAGCGGACATATGAACCGAAAGAGGAGATCGAACATGCAGAACATATTGAGGATGGAGCGGAAATGGAACCAGCCACCAAGAAGGGCTGCTTGGCATCTTTTCGACGATTACTGCGAGGAAGAACCGACAAGAACAAGGGCATGAAGGAGAAGAAGAGCGGCAAGAAGTGGTGGAAGTTTTGGATGTGCTGTTAATCATGTCTCGATTGACTGACTTATAACACTTGTAATTCAAGGACTGATAGTGCCATGCCATACCCTCATTAGTTGTTGTGTACTGTAAATGCAGGAAAGACATTCGTTACCAACTTAAATCAAGTTTCTTTCTTGAATGTTTGACTGAACTCTCTTTCAATGGCCTCCACGCTATTCGAATATAACATTTATATCCTCTGCTTCCTCCAAAATATTTGCAAGAGGTCAACACTTCGAGTAAACATGCTATACAGCTGGAGTTCTGGATATCCCATGCGATACTGCATAGTTTTTTATATTAAGTTGCTGATTTGGTTTTATTCTTAACCTATACAAAAGCAGTAATATCTATGTGATTCAGTAGCAAAATCAGGACATTTTAGAGCCGGCAAATTTGATTGAAAATGGAACGGAGAGGCACTATCTTAGTATTGAAAATATGTATGTTCAGTGAAGACTACCATGGTGTCCAAGAGGCAAGTAATTTTGTGACTCATGGATAGCTGGAAACAGGACTCACCGGAAAGAGGTTCAGGTGCATAATTTTCTATCACAAGGAGCATGTACGCATAATTACAGGGGGTTATTGGCCAAACATTGCTTAATCAAGATCAGCCTTAGCAAATCATCATTATCGTCGTCATCATCATCATTATCAGCACCATTATTATCATAATTATCATCATCTTCATAATGATCACCCTTACCATTATCATCTTCTTCTTCATTATCATCATCATCACAATCGTCATCAGCAGCACCATTATCGCCACCATTATCATCATCATCATCATCATCATCATCATCGTCTTCTTCATCATGATCATCCTTATCATCATCATCATCATCCTTTACCATTATCATCATCATTATTATCATCATCATCATCATCTTCTTCTTCATCATGATCATCCTTACCATTATCATCATCATCATCATCATTATTATCATCATCATCACCATCAGCATCCTCATCATTATCATCATTATCATTATCATCATTATCAGCACCATTATCATCATCATCATCTCCATCATCATGATCATCCTTACCATTATCATCATCATCATCATCGTCGTCATCATTTTCTTCTTCATCGTGATCATCCTTACAATTATCTCCATCATCATCAATATCATCATCATCATC
>JAAAKM020006971.1:0-38306 GCA_010016025.2 Alatinidae sp. Z8VKAUB7J3 | reverse complement strand
TGCTTCCGTATCATAGGAAAGACCAGGTCTGCATTTCATTTGGCCGTATTGGAGTCAGTCCACTTAAAAGCAAGGAAGACAGAAAGAATTCGTTTTCTCACTAGGCCTATTCAATTAATCTTGTTCTGGCAGATGCTGATTGGTCCAAAAACACAAACCGTTCAGGCAGTCCAATTTCTGATTGGCTCCTTCAAAATACAGTTGGGTGTACTCTTTCACACACTTCATTTCAATCATTCTGACGTTAGTACTCTGAGGAGTGTCTGACGAAAAAAGCTTTTAAGTACAATATGTTTTCGTTATTTCGTGCAGTAAAGATCATTGTAAAAACTAGCATTTTCCTGATGTTTGTGGCAACTTCGGTCCCATTATGGCACCTTCAAACTGGCTGTGTGGACCGTATCTGTTTACATAAGGGAGCAAGAGCATTCTCGATCCAGTCTGCTTAAAAAGGCAGTACACTTGCCTCATTTGGGGACTTTTTATTCTCGCATTCACGAAGAAAAGTCATTAATAACAAAAGCGTCGACAGTTCCTCCTCCTTTTTTATATTCTGTGACGTTATTTGTATTTTATCGAAGTATTTATATAAGTCTACTTAGTCGTTTTTGAGAAAGTGGGTACGTTTTGAAGACATTGCTTCATGTCAAAAGTCCGTCACCAAATATACTAACCTATGCTTACATATGCTCCTATGCTCTTTCACTTGATTAAGAACGTCTACACATTAGCTAAAGGTCCAAGAAAATTCTTGTACACACTATCTTCTAGGTTGTACATAAAATCGGAACCTCCCTCCATAAATTCCTCAAAGCTCATGTTTCCGTCGTGATTTAGATCCACCGTCGCAAAGGCCTCATCGGAATGCTTTTGATCCACGATGCCCATGGATTGATGATAAACTCGCCATTCTTGTGCAGAAATAATGCCATTGCCATTTGTGTCAATAAAAGTAAACATCTTTGTTAACAATTCTTTGCAGTGCTTTTCCTTTTCCTCTTCAGAGTGAGGCGATATCAAAATGGCGTACCTTATCTTGTAGAATTCCTCCCACGACAGCTTCCCTTCCTTTTTAAAACAATCATTCCACCAGTCGGTTAGAATCTTGGCAAAGCGACTCATCTCTGCGTCGTCTAGTTGGCCGTACTTCTGAAATCGTTTGGCGATTCCTAGAAATCAAAACGTTACAGATTGTTGTCAATTTCAGCTTTGAAGGAATTCAATTTTGTCAAACCTACAAACAGACCGTGTACCGTCTAGCTTGCCATACTGTTGAAATCGAACTTGGAAAGAGTTTACTCTTGGCTACCAAATAGACGTCGTCCCCACCCCCTACCCCCTGCCGCACTAATTAATTTTCCACCCAGAGCATTCTTATTCCAGCACACCACCTATTAATTTTTAAGTAATCTCCCACCAATGACAATTATTTGAGGAGGTACTCCGGTGGGCAAGTAGAAAATATCTGTATCAAAATATAAAACTCACACATAAAAAAGATGAAGGTTGTATTACCCTACGTTTAGGAAGTTACAGTTGATTCTAAATATTGATTATTAACTCCATTTTGACTTTGTTTTTTAAACTTTTTGTCCACCCCCCCGTCTATTCCAACCCCCCATTTATTAAGTTTTCGGGATTTCTCCAACCCCCCCATTTATCCCAGCCCCTCTTCTATTAGGCATCCGAGAGTAATTTGTCCAGCCTAGAAACAGACCGTGCATCGTCAAGCTTGTTGTTTTTAATGAATATCAGAGATTTGATAATTTTGCACCTGTTTCATTATTCTTGCTAACATGGATAACCTGTCCAATTTTAGAACCACCGTGGAGACACGCTTTCAAAATTTGAATCATGCCTATTAAAACCTTGTTATTTGAATTCAATTCGTGATTTTATGAACTGAACAAAGTTAACAGTGTTTCCACAAGGCCGTTACCAAGTTCTAAAAGGTTCTTGCAGTTGATATGAGATTTGAACGCGATATTTTGTATACGAGCATTTGGTAGCAGGTTACAACTTTGATGTAGTCAGGGTGGCAGAAAACTGAAAACTTCGAGGGAGCTTGGAAAATAATGGCAAAATTTCCAGTGAGGTAATGAATTTGCATTGTTGCATATTTAAGTGTATTGTTCCTACAATGACATAAAAATTCAGGGAGTTCTTACTGGTTTCGCTCCTTCGACGAGGCTTTCGACAAGACTTTCGACAGAAATTTTCACCGACGCTGTGCAATCTCAATTCTTTGATATATGACTTATAGGGTTTGAGGTTGCGCTTCGCTTGACTTGAGCTTGCTTCGAGGGATCGGCGTACCCGCGTTCCCCGGTTTTCTGCCACCCTGGATGTAGTTATAATTCGTATGCCTGGAAAAAAGAAGTTTTGCGGTGTTATCGCTTTAGCATTCATTGCTGAAGCTCATCCGTGCACATGCTGTCTTTAACCTCACAATCTCTTTAACTTCTCTTTAACTCTTTAACTTAACTATGTTTTTTAACCCCATTCTGCAAGATTTACTCTACTCGAACGAAAATATGCACCTTTCGGAGGCGTATCACCTCACTGTTTTTCATAAATTTCGAAACTGATCGGTTCATTTAAACATCCTCACTGGTGGTCTATGATATCCATAAGTCGCCATGTGCTCTTGATAACTGTTGGTTTTCTACCTGATTTTTTATAAGCAACTTTAGTTTTGAGTCAGTTTTGGAGTTCCTTAAAATAGATCGCACTTCAGGTCAGGATGGCAGAAAACCGGGGAACGCGGGTACGCCGTTCCCTCGAAGCGAGATCAAGTCAAGCGAAGCGCGACGTCAAGCCGTATAAGTCACAAATCAAAGAATTGAGGTTAAAATATGGCTGTGAAGATGTAAATATGTTGCCAGATCTTTCAGCATTCAGGTAGTAGAAATTGTACAACAAACGTCGATCATCCTGTTTAATCTGATTAATTTTCAAAAGCGATCCCGAACGGGAAGTGCCAGGATGAAAGTGATATCTGTCAACGACATCGGACGCTTGCTAATTCTAGATCTATTCAAGCCAAGACAGTAAGAACTCCCTGAATATTTATGTCATTGTAGGTACAATACTCTTAATTTTGCAAAATGCAAATTCATTACCTCACAGGAAATTTTGCCGTTATTCGGACCTGGGCGCTTATTAATGAAAGGAAAAACAGATAACGAAACATACATGATCTTTCTATAGAATGTATTGAAGCATAATGTTCAATCAATCAATCGATCAATCAATTAATACATCTCCATCGTCCTCCGTATTATCATCTAAAAGCGTAAACTCTGGAGCTGCTGCATCCACGTCTTCACTGTCCAGACCTGGGCGCTTGTGAGAAATATTTTTCCCAAACTGGGCGCTTATTTGAGCATGGGCGCTTATTTGAATCCTGGACGCTTAATCGGTAATTTACGGTACTTATACATTTCAATACAACCAATAGGAATACAGATAAAGAGAGGAAGTGCAGAGTGATTGGTAAATAAAGAGGAGGAGTTACAAAATTAGGTCGTGTTAGAATTTCATTAGTTAGTTATAGATTTTAGTTCTGAAAAGAACACTAGAGAAATAGAAAATATGTCACCACCAGGGATCGAACCCGTGACCCACGCTTTTGCGACGTACGCTGTACCAACTGAGCTAAGCGAGCTCCGATGTTAACATACTTCTATTTCTTTAGTCGCCACCTAATGCCCCAATCATCCACCGGTGGACATCGACATCCAGCTCAACGCAATTGGAGACCAGCCTTTCTATTTCTCTAGTGTTCTTTTTAAAACTGGCAACTGACATCTTGTGTCTACCTAAAACTAACAGTAGAGAGTAAAAGAGCAAGATTTTGTAGTAAAGGTCTGTTATATCTCGCGGAAGAGTAAGTACAGTACATCTTACCTTCACAGTCCTTCCATTCAAGATATCCATTGCCGTCCACATCCATACAGTGAAACAAAGTTTTCATCTTCTGCATCCAGATTTTGGGTGGGTCGAAATTCTCCAGCTTTTTATTTTCCTCTCTGAAGTTACTGCAAGGCAGAGAAAGTTAATTCAAAGTTATTTAGAGGTTGTTTTGAGTCTTTAACAGCCTTCCTTTTTATTAGCCCTTGTCGAGAGACGATTACCTAGGGCATAAAGTAACTAAGGATTTTTTAGGTAATCTACTTTGACGTCGGGACATTACCTAACTAAGCAATTCTCAACCTTTGATAGTATATGACCCCCTAGCGCCACCAAAATTTCAAAATACCCCCCTGAATCCAAAGAAGTACAATCAGGGATCATCGACTCTTGTAAAATGCACAATAAACTTCCAACAAACACACCGAGCTTGGTTAGAAGTTGTAAAACGAAAAAGTTAGCGTCGTGGAACAAACGCAGAGAGAACATTTTGTCGTTGTTGTTCTGGTTGCGGTGTTTTGATGCAAAAGTGCCCTCTGTCTCAAATTTACCCCCTTTAAATTTCAAATCCCCCTAGGGGTTCCCTGGACTCCCGACTTGTAATCTACGAACATATAAAGTTTGGTGTCGGATTTCCTAAGTCATAACGTCACAAGATGGACGGAAATAGATTCGATGCGCATGCGTACATATGATTTCACAGGAAGTACAGACACCGTGAATACAAGTCCTTGGGAAGACACCAGGAAATGACATAAGGAAGGAAGTTGATCAGAGAATAAAAACAGAATAGAAATCCTTTGATCGAGAACAGAGGATTTGAAATGTCAGTTTTGGAAACTAACATACTAGGATTTTGCGCAGATAGATAATAGAAAATATAACCGAGAAGAGAGGACTGGAAAAGAGCACTTTCAATAGGCTTTGGACAGATAGACAGGCCGGAGGGCTGTTCTTCCTTGGTCAAGTCACATGGCGCCAAGAGGCTGGTCTCAAATTGCGTTAAGCTGGATATCGATGTCCACCGGTGGATGGTTGGAAGCTAATGTGTCGACTAGAGAAATAGAGTATGTTTATATCGGAGGTGACCTAGCTTAGTTGGTAGAGCAC
The DNA here is from genome assembly GCA_010016025.2 of Alatinidae sp. Z8VKAUB7J3. NCBI lineage: Eukaryota > Metazoa > Cnidaria > Cubozoa > Carybdeida > Alatinidae > Alatinidae sp. Z8VKAUB7J3. Next base: position 33,284 of record JAAAKM020006971.1, on the reverse strand, counting down.
ACGCTGCGATAGCGTGGATAACGTCTTTGTTCCTCGGTGGTGACATATTTTCTATTTCTCTAATGTTCTTTGCAAAACAGAAACGCTTTAAGGAATACAGTATCCGTATTGCAATGTTTGAAAAGAAAAATGACGGACACTTCCATTTTGTAATTGATGTATTACTCAGAAACGTGGATACTGAAAAAGATACCAAAAATGGCAGCTGTCGGTGACCAAGTGAAGCATGGAAAGATCGATGGTAGATATGAATTGAAGAGCCAAAGTCGTACATCATTCCATCAGAAAGAAGTAACAAGTGATAGACATCGTTGAGAGGGTGAAATGACGGAAAAGAAAGAGGACAGAACACATAGAATGGATGAACAACATCAAATGAGCAGACGAATCAAAGAGTATGAAAACTCAGGGAAGGAAAAGGAGTGGAAAGAAGGCCAAAAAGTAGATACAGTGATCAGATAGAGGGCGTAGTGAGTGCATGCAAGTGACCCAGAAACTCCAAGAGTGGAGGAAGACGTGTAAGCTTTGAAGAGCAAAGAAGAAGATATGGTTACCCCCTTGCTAATTAAGCTACCTATAAGTCAGGAAGAGGAAGTATTAAGCAAGTTCTCTATCTTGGACTTTAAATTAAAAATCCCATTGACTTCAACAAGCTTGCGCTGACCCTTTTTATAAATTTCCCCAAAACCTTTGAAAGATTCAAACTTAAAGTGTTACGGGAAATTTCGTAAAAATACATCGCATCACAAAACACCCTAAGCACACGTATGACAATTCAACAGCTTTTATAAAGGCAATATTAGAAAATTTACAGAAATCAACATATCCAAAGAGGTTTTACAAGGAGATGTGTTAACTCCCCTACTTTTCAGCGTCGGTATATCTGTTCGGCTCTATCTATTTGAAGGAGAAAGAATCACAGGCTATAGGAATGGTGGCTTCACGATCTCAAGCCCACTTTATGAAAGGCAAGGTTCCTCTGCAAAGAGTATTAAGAAACATTCTCGGATAAATTTTCCAAGCATACTGAGGCAGTAGGTCTCAGTATCAGCTTCACGAAAATCCAATGTATGACAACGAAGTAAAAAAACATCCAGTTACATATGACTATAAAACGCCAGACGCTAAAATTAGTTCAAAGTGATATCAACCTAAAGCGCACACTCTCAGCTAACAGTTCCTTACTGGCAGTAAAACACTCCATATCAACGGGATATGCAACCTTGGCCCTCAAAGAACGTGTCAGCAAGCATTCCTGTAAAAAGCTATGCGCAACGTTCATCCTTCAAGTTGTATTGTAAGTCACAAAGTGTTTGCCATGGTCTGGAGGACTTGTTACAAGCCTGGAAGTCGTACAAAAACACACCATATTTATAGCAACGTGGCATAAACTAACAGACCGTTGAAATAACGTTCACAGCAGAAGACTGGCGAACCTAGTCTCAACAGAAACACATATCAAAAGCAAGACATTGAACGTATTCGGCCATAGTAAATGAAATACAAATGGGCTTTCAAATATCTGCATTGGAGTTATGGAAGGGAATAATAGAGCTCTTAGACGTCTACGCCACATATGTCTCGATAACATTCCGATCTGGTCTAGCGCGAAAGAGCGGCAGAAATGTACTCTCCACGCTAAAACAGCTATGTTGGGAAGCGCGTCTCCTTTGCTGCGCTGCAATCTGCGAAGGCAGAACTAGCAAAAAATAAGTTAGATAGATAGATTTTGTAGTTACCACTTTATGAAAGTATTATAGCATTTTGATACCTTGTAGAAATAGACTCTCAACTTAAACCAGGCCCGAAACATCAACCAAACACCAACCAAGAGTTGCATCTTCTTTATATGTATTACGACGTATGCAAAGCAATTAGATCTATGGTTTCACATATATTTCTCAGCACTGTAACTTTACCTGCAAAGTATGGTATGTTTTGCCCTTCTCAAACCGACATTTCTTTTCAGCATGATCTACGGGTTTGCAGTCTCGAAGAAGTTTGGCGAAACATATTAGAACCGTAACAGAACTTTTAACACCCGTTTGCAAACTTTAAAAAATGTATGTAAAGTAACTTTATGAAAATATTGCCTCTGAAGTTTCATTGTTACCTTGTAGTACTTTTGAAGCTATTGAGAAACTTAGCCAAGTGAAGAAGACTGCATTTTTATGGGACCATGTTAGAGACTATCCTTAGACACTGACGTCATCTCGGCATCCTTTCCGTGCTAGGCCCATACTAAGCTCACGCTTAACAACTGAGATTCAGCTGAAGTCTGCTATTAATACCTCTTTCCTAATCCACTAAGTAGGCATGTAGTAGTCACACACAGCACCAACGTGCTTTTTCCCATCATAGCCATACCCTAGTTTTAACGCTTGGAAAGGAACATCTCTCACAGATTTCTTTCCAAGCATGAAAAAACCTCAGCAAACCTTCACAGACGGGGCCTCGCTCAATCCCCTTTATACCCGACGTGCGCCACAGGACCTCAAGATGCCGACCACCTAGTCCTGCAGTGCCCTTATAACTCAATTCCAAATGGATACGCAGCTATTCTCGAGTGTGGCGGTGACATCATCATCATCATCATCATCATCATCATCATCATCATCATCATCATCATTATCATCATCATCATCATCACCATCACCACCATCATCATCATCATCATCCTCATCATCACCATCATCATCATCATCATCATCATCATCATCATCATTATCGTCATCATCATCATCATCGTCATCATCGTCATCATCGTAACTATCAGTATGATAGTCATGTGGATGTGCGGTCTCCAATTATGCGCTGCTCATTGACAAGAGGCGACTGCTATAAGAAAACACTGGGAGCTGAGAAGATGGTACAGCCTAGAACTCGAGGTCAGATTCGTGCTACCAGGGCTTTGCTGGTTTCCTCGATTACATTTGCATGGCTCAATAGGATGCAAATGTAATATTTCTATGCCCTGCAATGTCTCTAGCGTATTTCCGATAGCTACCTAGAGTGTTGTAAGACGTGACCCTCCGCGTAGTAACTGAAAGCATTTAAACCATCGTGAGCTCTTATTACTATAGATCACATCCTGTACTACCTGTTTCAAGTCCAAAACAAGGAAAGTCTAAGTTACATACGTAACGATTCTCAATGATTCACGCAATAGGGATAGTGGTATGACAAAGTTGCCATAAACAACTTAATGCAATCCTTAAGGGGTATCAAGCTATTTACTATTCACTTGTTACGCCGCATTACATTTTAAAGATACGAGAGCACATAGGATAAACCAAAAGAAAAAGAACATAAAGATATCCCAGATGCTTGAAGGTGGTAGAGTGGTGCCTGACGACGTTTAGTTGACTGACGCTTTCTAACTGTCATAACTAAAATTTGTCAAACGATTTGAGAGCGCAAGCACCTTAGCTCCCTCTCTTAGGTTGATGGATGTTAAATAGTTATAATAACTATTAAGAAGTTGTGAATGAATCTTATCTCTACACTAGTTAGCTTACTGACTTGTTTACAAATCGTAGCCACTAAGAACGAAAACAAACTTCCTCTCCTCATTACTGCTGTCCATTGGCTTAATGGCATTTGTTGACTCCTTGCTTCATAGGCGCAACGGACGAAAAATGTTGTGGGGTCTTTGGATTATTTTCCCGATAAAATATACCTTTACCTGAAAATTATTGGCACATGTATAGACAAAAAGCACTTCAGTTCGGCAGAAATGCCGACGCTAATTCAGAGGGTTGGTAGGACTTAAAATCAATTATTTTTATTTCTTATTAAGGAATTATAAAAGGGCCCGAAAATTTTTTTTGCCCCCAAAATGTAACATTTTAACAAACTGGGGGAATGCAACCTCCTCAGACCCTGTGGCCGTGCGCCTATGCCTTGCTTCTATCTTACTTTGTATTGTGCCTTGTCAAATCCTGTACATTTAGAAGCTGTTCTTTCTATTCAGCAAGCCACATGACATCAGTTTCTACCATCTTCTGCTGCTTGCCAACCTTTCCTACAACATTATCTATCTGACAACATCGTCCTCTCTTCCCTTTCACTTTTCCACTAACAACCAGGCGGTCTTCTATGTCTCTGTCTGTTAAGAAGTGTCAGAGAATTTACAGTGCCACTGTACCAGAGTCTTTACTAAATGGTAATGCCTCATCCAATACTTTCTCAGTACTTGTTTCCCGCACCTATGATACCTTCATACCTGATACCTATGATACATTCTTCCTAAATGCCTTATTTTAACGTTGCTAGGTGGTGTTGAACATTGACTTATGTAATGGGGCCTTCCAGGTAATCGAATATATCTGATAGAAAGCGCCACTTTACTACAGATTTAAGCATAAGGACTACAGCGATCTTAATCTTAAAGGATGTTTTTTATAGAAAAGACCAGTAACAATTCTGCGTATAAGTTGGTATTTTTAGTTAATCAATGTGTTATTTAGACAAATCCAGTTAAAATTAAATGCTTAGAATAAGCCATGACTTTTTTCGCTACGGGCAGCTCCCGTCTTCAATAAAATAAAAGTAACATATGCGAGGGTTCATGTAAATAATTACTCGAGAGAAACGCATACTTTTATTATTGAAGATACAATTTCCAAATAAAGAAAGTCCATTAAAATCACGCCAAATAAGAAAGCCAAGCGCTTTTTATAAAGATACACTGGTATATAAGAGACCCTCGTATAGAATATACAATCATCAAAACGCTAAGCATCAGGTCTACCATTGTCAGTATTATGGTCAACAATGGATAAAGATTTTTGATGTTCTCTACAACGAACCAAAAAGCGCCGAGATGTTGTGTCATAATGTAGCTTGGCAACTGCTACACACAAACTTGTAAACAACAGAAGTAAACAGCAAATTTTGGTATGGAAACGACCTTTGAAAATGGTTTTCAAGGCCAATTGAAAATTAACGCAAAAATCGACCTGGAGGGGCGAGTTAAGTTTGGAGAAATTTCTGGTCTAAATAATACCAACAAGAGAAAACCTTGAGTTTCGATACGGTAGCCTAAGTATGTTGAGGCCAATTATAACTCATAGTTATTTAGATGTTTGGGGAAAGAATTTTTTTAGGCAGAAATTGTTGAATGTTACGTGTTTGACCATAAAAATGCGTACAAGAAAAACAAATACAAAACGCTTTGGCAACAAGGCCATGATAAGCCTTTATTTACATCTGGTCGGCGATAGGCTTTCCAAATTAATTCATAGACCTTCAAGTTTTTCGTTGCGGCACACGTGAGTTAGAAAATTGAATTACCAAAACATGTCAAAAGGCTTACGAACTCTCCTAGTTTTTTTCATATTTGAATTTAATGTCCTGATCTAATACGAAAGAAAGCTCTTCACATGGATTAACCGGAACGCTTACTCACCCCTACCTCCCTGTAAGGGGGGAGATTATTCAAGGGGACTATATAGATCAGTGAAATTTCATAGTTCGGAGATAGAATAGTTGGAGGAGTGGAGATGTCTTTTAACTACTGGAGTCTGGAGCTGGAATCAGAGAAAGTATCGTGGATAGAAAACTAGTATTGCATCAAGAAAATCAACCTGTCGAGGAAAGCAAATGATGACAATGGAAACACCTTTGCCCAGGTGAATTAGACTTGTCGATCTAGGGGTGCACAGGACATGTGAAGGATGGAAATAATTGTATGCACAAACCAGTACTACTGAAAAGTAAAACAAAGTCAAGATATTCTTAATTTTGATATTTGCTTAGGAAGGGAAAGAAGTACGTAAATTAATAATTTGGTAAGGTTTCTATCATGTACCTCCCTCGGCTTAAAGTTTAATTTCTATATTCAGTAACAGCTATTGATAACAAATTAACTTGTAACATCAGGGCACAATTTGAAGCCACACCACGAGATGAAAATCTCAAAATAAGCTGAAAGGTTTTCAGACAACTTAAAATTATTGCTTTGCTGCGTTTTAGCTTTCAGCAAACTCGACAAACATAATAAATCTGAAGTGATTTGTCGAAGAACGATCAGAATAACTCTGACCTCAATTAGTAGCTTTAAAGACCTCTTCTTTACCATATTTACGTCCTCCCTACGCCCTAATAAAGGAGCGGGTAATACATAGAGCGCAACGTACATTTTATTTGTTGAGGATATATTTTCGTGCGTCACGGCAGATGACCCTAAGTTCTACCTGCTTTAACATTTCATGTGACATTGCATTTATCACAGAGAAGCTGTGCTACATGTTCATTAATATACTGAATACAAAACATTAAGTGATTTACGATTAAACGACGCTTAATACATGGTAAAAGAAACTAATAATTATGTCCCGTAGAGTTACCACAACGTAGCTCTCGCTTTAGAAAACAGGGGGTAGGGGAATGCCTATGTACCATCAAATCACAATCAGACAATCAAATGGCTACCAGAGTCGAGGTCATATCGGCATTACAAAGATAAAAGGTAAAGATTCACTCTGACCCAACCTAGTATAAATTTTATATTGAAGATCAGTGCCCATCATTTAAGTGCATGACAGGTTATCAGGGACACTACAACTTTCTGTTTGTCAGTAAGTTCGGTGCAACTCGATAGAACGCAAATACATCTCATACGCATCCAAACTATTAAGACAAATTACATTATGACCCCTTTCTCTTTCAGAAGGTGCGTGGACATGTCCTGTTAGTCCCAGTCTTAGCTATGCTTAAAATCACCCCAATAAGTGGGTAGCATGCACGTTTCTAAATGTTAAGATCAGTGACGAAGATATCCGGACAATATTTGCCGAAAAAAAAGTAATAGTCCCAAGATAGGGCAGTCACGTCTATCATTTGCACCAGAGTAAATGGTTACTATGGTTGCACTAAGAAATATATATGCATTCCATCGTTCCTAGTTTAGGAAGTAAACGATCCAAAACTTCAAACCAAACCTTGTGTGTTTACAATTTTCACGATTATTATTGATTTAATTCATAGAATTAACATGACAAGAGCCTTTTTTAACTAGACCTTGCTATTGAAGATCGTGCATATAATCAAAGGACTGTTACCTACTGAGACACCTCGGCCACGAGAAGTTTTCCTGCTACTGACCAGGAAAAGCGTACATGCACTCTTAAATGAAAAGTTGAATACTGCTATGACAGTGGGGACCACGTATTAGCTCGAAGGTGGGTCGATAGAGCAGGACAACTTCCGTTTCAAGGGGAAACTTAAAGGTCATTAGAGGGCACTTAAGACAGATTTTTATCAAGGAAAACGTGCTGCAAATCACGCTGAAACCAGATATTTGATTCATACATTCTGGTTGTGTGAAATGGAATAGGCATAAAGCAGTACTTGCAAAATTTTAAAGAATTCTTTATCATACTCGTTGCCTTGTCGTCAGCTTGTCAGCCCGTTCCGTCTCGTGCAAATTGATTGAAAGAGAAAACGTGAGGAATTTCTTAGATAATAGAAAGAATAAATAATAGAACTGTGCTCTTGTAGATGGTTATTGACGCAAGAGGTATTAGGAATAGAATAGAACATAATTAAATGATGTGAAGGAAAGGCTGCGTCTTTGTAAAACCGTTTTGTTTTTCGGAGAGGAGACACTACATGTTTGCATAGATGCACCTTCAGCGACAGCGCAAGGACTTACAGTACTATTGAAATTGAGGACGCGTCGGAGAACATTTCAATTGAAGCTGGTGTTATTATAGAAACCAAGGATAAGAGAAAAAGATCGTTGTAGACAATGAAAAGCCATAAGTTAAGAATGCTGGTTGACCTCTATTGAAATGAAGATGTTATGCGTTGTGAATACTTAAGAGATTACATGTGACTGTAGATTAGAGATTAAATATGCATTTCTCACCTTTCGGAATCACCCATGAATTGTAGTTCTCTGGTATAAATGCTTGCAAAACACACTGGCGCCATTTCTAGGGGTGATTACGCCTTTTGGGAGGCGTTTGCTCTAGGAGAGCGTTCAGAGTGCGCGTATCAAAATCGAATTCCTTGTATCAGCAGCCATGTAACATCATAGACTGCCGAGAAATATTATTGTTGTGTTGGGGAGAGTGGATGCTGACGCATGTTCTCACCTGCAAAAATAATAACAATATCAAAGACAAAGAGGAAATGGTTAAAGTTTTGGGAGGAGGACGAAAGCCTCCCCAGCCTTTAGGCTCCGCGGTCCCTTGACATGATTGTTAAAAATTTATCAATTAAAGCCAACGTCATTTGTTCTTTTAGCAAACAGCAGTTGGCTCTTATTTTGCTTAAATATTTTATGTGTATCGCATTTGAATGCGCTGTTTGTCTTGTCTTGTCTTTTTATGACCTCTATCTTTTGCTGCGGCTTTGAAGTCCAGGTTTAGACTAATTTTACTCCTTTTTCTCTTTCACTTTTAAGGTTGTGAATTCAATCATCCAATTTTTCATATACTTCGGATTCTTTTTCTGAGAAGATCTGGTCCTATATTGATAAGATTACCTAAAAAGTACGGTTTTAGAAATCTATGGCTTTTAGTTTAGGACACTCCTGTAGAGTAGTTGGGCATTACGGCAAACACAAATTTTCCATGTCCACGTTGCCAAATGACCCTAAAAACTGTAAATGAGGATGACCAGGTTTTGATCTTAAGTTTACAGTGCAATAGCTTACTATCTGCTTTGTTGCCATTGACAAAGTTGTACTACAAACATCTGTAAACTTCATTATAACTACAAGTAGACAAGAAACAACGCCTACCAAAGAATACCTCATAAGCAGAAACTGTTATCTGAGGCTGTGGTATTTACGTTGCCACTCTCCCCAGTCCTCCCAGGATGGAAGCCTGAGAAGTCTATTACACCTACTGATACCTTATAATAACAGAATGACTTGATGATTCATCCTGAATTGAGTATGAGCTTGAGAAATCGACTTGTGGCACTCCAGGAGGTTGCCTCACAAGCAACCTAGTTTCTACTTGTTAACATGAAGAAGAAGAATAGGAGTAAACCTGCAAATTGACATCTAAAATACTTTCATAAAGATTGAATAGTTTTCTATATACCAAATATTTCTCAACATGACAAACGCGTCCTTATATAAGTTATGTAAACGATGTTCCAAAATAACAGAGATCATGCATGGGGGAGACGTTATTTTCTATATAAAATCCGCATAAATGCATAAATCCAACCATTCACAGCTGTCTTATAAACAATTGGTAAGGAGATCAATTATTTGTTAACCATTTCTTCACTACTCAGGCAGTTTGTCGGAAGATGCAGTAGAATTGTTTCATTAGAAATAGTCATTACACTACAGCGATTTATGATATGTGCACCATATCTAACCGATTCCAAACAAATCACAGAAGACAGATAAATGTTCACTTCTTGTTTATGTCTTTACATCAAAAATGAGTTGCTTACTGATGGCCGTTATATAGTAAACAAAAATGATCTTAAAAGCAGATCTTGCTGATAAATCATGCATATTTTGTACCACCAACGAAATGCACATTTGACAAATATCAGCAGGAATATAATTTCAACATACAGAACACTCAAATGGTTTACGTCAGTGAGCACTGAGAGATAACTACTATTTATTGCTTCATTGCCCTTTCCACAATGCTGCTTTTCCGAGTCGCCTCTACTTCACAAGAGGATCCTTGTTTTAACAGCTTGATAGCACTCAAGCCTCACAAAGTGAAGGCAAATTGAATATGGCTTGCGTGCACATGCAGAGGGAAAATTTTACCACGCTGTTTCTTCCAAATAAACACAATATGCTCTAATGATCGTTTTAATTACCGCAGTTATTTATAATTGGCACATGAAAATGGTCATTGCTCATTTTAAGTAAACTGCACAAATGTTACAAGTTTCTCGACTTTTGAAGAATTTGTAGTGATTAAGAGATCTGCACACTTCTCCCAAAAGAGGAAGGTGTCTATGATATATTCAGAATATTTCGATTTAAAGGTTTACGGTCGTTCTTGTGTGAAGCTGGGCAATTCCCTGCAAGGCAGTGGCCAAGAAAAGTTACGAAGGGTTGGGTTTAGGAAATACAGCGCATGGACCACGAATTGAAAGGGGTTCACAGGCACACTTTTGACTGCCGAACGGGTGGCCAACAATTTTTCGGGAAACGCAATAGCCACGCCTAGCTACCTATTAAGAGCACCCATTCCTTCACGTTATGATCTGGACTGCAAAAATTGAAAATAACAATACTAGTTGCTACACTAACAGATTTGCAGAACAGGCGCCAGGTAATAGGGTGATTCTTTTGTGGAGTACAACGCTTTAGGTTTTTATACGAATCATTCCCGTTCCCAACATGGTATTTAAGTTAGTATGCCATTTCCGAGGAAAGACTCCCGAAAAGGTTCGTTTTGAATCACTCTCATTTGTTGATTTGGAGAAATTCAACCCAATCTTTCCCTATGAAATTTTGGGGCTGTTAATGCCGTCGAAATACATACTATACACGGTCCTCAGATTTTATCAATAATTTCTCATCAAAGACTATGTTTTGTACTAGTAGAAGGCGTCGATGAATCTTCGAGTTGGAATAAATTTTCCAGATTTTTAAAAACAGTCTATAGATGAACTGGGATCTGATGGATCTAATAATCCTAATAATCTTTTGACATGTTGGTTGGTTGATAAGGAGTGAATTTTTCACTTAATGGCAATCCTCATTAATGATTATCTGGCTTTTTCTATTGAGGAAATCTCAATATTTCAAACTTTAAATACAAATTCTCTATTCTCATTTAACGTGCAATTGTTATAACGAGCATCGCACTATCAAGTATCTAGATTTCAACAATTTGATCCCTCAATATGCTTTTATTACCCTGCCTCAACTGGCAACTTTTAATATAATTATCACTAAATATCTGCAGTAACGAAACGTTAATATAAAAATAGGCATAACAAAGTCCCCGGGGGGGCAAAGAGTGCAGCGGGAACATTCCGATTTCAAAAACGTGAAGGGGGCACATACTTAATTTCAACCTTTCCTGATAAGATTTATCTATAATTAATAAAAAAAGAAAGGATATAACTAATACTTCTAAAAGTCAAAAAGTTTAATGGGAGAAGCAGCCAAGAGATATAGAGATTAGAGGCTATATCGGATATATAGATTAAGCTTAAGGATTTAGTTTTCGTTTCAAGAGGTAATTAAATACGATGATCCAATGTAATAATTTAGAGGTTAGAGAAAATACTATATTATTCACAAACGGGACGTTTCTCTTTGTGAGTTTTATTAGTAAAATAAATTGGCTAATTTGTATATATATAAATTGCAGTGTCAATATATGTATCATTGTTTCTTTAGCAAATGTTTGCTACATATGAGCGATATGCTTCTAAAAGGAGTTACATTCAAGTTTTCAGCGGATACAAAGTGAATATTTGTATCTTGTAGCTTATTCCTTCCATCTTTTAGTGAATTGTTTCTGAAGTTTTAAGTACTTTTCTTTCTCAGGAACTCTGTTAGAGTTGCTTTGCAGTGAGCAAAGATTAGATGCAGTTAGATTAGTAAAGATTAAAGATTAGTACGCAGTTAGATTGCAGTGATTTTTATTCACTAAGTTGTTTTTGTTTTTGTTTCTATGATTATTCTTTTACGTATTTAGGCCTTTACCCCTAATTTTCTTATTTTTAGCTGGAACCAACCATCGTTTCTTTTTTAGAACAAGGCCAACTTTCATACCTGTGTATCCTTGAAAGATAATTAAATGTCAGAATTCGGGTAACATCAGTGAAGTAGTAGAATTTAAAAGGTAAGCAAGCGGAAACATGCTAGAATTGAAATTGCAAGCAATACATCATGCGGTCTTTTCCATACCTGTGTAAAAACTGTCACAACAATTTACTATTTCCTTTCGAATCTTTCCTATTATAATACATATATCATAGCTTACTCCAACATTAATAAACCAAGTTTTCTTATTACCTTCCAACAAAAAGAGAGATTGATTAACACGTCTAATTAATCACTCCGCAAAACTAATCAGAATACGTTGTGTCGATCAAGTAGATTTGAAAGGCTGTGTTAAGTCATTTTGCCTTTAAGTCTATCTTTTTAAACGAGGTTGTAAATCGTTATCAGAAAATCAAGAATGCTATGAAGTTGAACTCCATTGTATGCAATTCAAGTATTGAGACTGCAAAGTATGAAGCATCCAAATTTAAGAATATCCACAGATGTCAAGTATTCAAATGAAAAGCAATAATCTTTATCTAGATGATCTCAACTTGTCAATAAATAAAGGCCATGATTTACAGATTAGTTGGCATAAGCCAAATCTCGAAAATCGCATTTTCCTTAAAAGCGTTTTAAGAACTAAGAAATAATCAAAGTATTCGCTGTCTACATTAAGGATGCTAAGATACGTCAAAACGTCATGCGATCTCAGCTTTCTCTGATTAACGTAATATTCCAAAACTGCCACTAGTCCTCTTTTATGCAAATTGAAGGAAATTATCACCGTACGAAAAATGTGTTTTTGTACTATATTTAATGGAAGATCCCTACCATCAACTGTGCAAGGAAACATATTTACCTAGTCACCTGGAAATTAAAAATATTTTTGTGACCTACCCGAAGAAATAAGAGATCGGATTTTATGAAAGCACAGTGCCGTACCAGTCTTCAAAAATTTGAGGAGTGAAAGCGGGAGGGGGTTAAAGCAACAAATAATTCAATTAACCATTATAGAGCATTTTAGACCCTGTTTACACGGGTACGGATCCAAACTGGTACGGATCCAAACTGGTACGGATCCAAACTGGTACGGACACCTTACCTTTTCAAGCCATGATCAAGGAAACACATATATCCGTGATGATATTAAGGTTCATTATTTTGTGACCTGGTAGCAAGTGTGTTTCTACTAAATTCTCTGCAAAGACTTATATGGTTGCAACACATTGTATTCATAGTTATTGCTTTACACTGTTGCGTTGTTTTTGCGCGGAAATAATCCTGCCATCAATGTTTCCGTCTACGGCGCCAACGTTCAAGATGTGCGTATGAGCCATTTGGGCGGTTTTGGGTCGACCGAGAGTGGAAAAAGCGGGACCACATTTCCAAATAAATCCGCATAAACTTTGAACAGATGGGAATGCAAATCTTTTATTGTGGGGGCCGGGCCAGCTGTAATTCTATCAGACAGTATATTACCATTAGTAGCATGACAAACTAAAAGCTCTGAAGTCTGTTGTGTAGTTTTCTCTTTTTATCTCTGACAGGTCTTGCAGCAAGGTACATTTAGACCCTTGGGCTATAAAAGTGTAGAAATAGTTGAATCGCTGAACATCAGGCACTCACTCCTGAATGGAAGTTCCTTTCTTACACACACTTTAAGAAACGAATGAATTCGCTCTTTTCAATACAAAGAATATGAAAATAGGAACTGGGTTCCAAGTAGACGCCCAAACCCTCTCTTCCGATCATTTCCCCTAAAATTCACATGTCGTGTTTTTCCATCGTTTCTAAGTCAAGATCATTTACAAATACCCTTGAAGTGTTATCACTGGCCTTGCATACAAATATTTCAACCAGAGCAAACCAGACATAGTTTCAACAGCATGACCTTGTAGATACGTTTGCGAGGCGAAGCCATATACGTCACTATCAGCATAACTAGAGGTGTAATTCGATGTGGTATGGTTAATTGATTATCAATATGTTGGTACAGTCTGAAGAGCTTAAGACAATGCCAAAATCTGAAAAAGACGTTTTCTCGTTAGTTACTATTCTTGGAGAGAAATTCGTAAAGAAAACCATTTAAATTCACTAAAATTTGACTAACTAAGTAAGACAATCTCTATCGAATTTTGAGAGAGTCAACTGAGAAATCAAAAGATTGCCAAAGTTTTGCCAAGCAAGTTGTTGTGGTAACAAGAGCCAGAGTCGGGGGGTGGGCGGCACTGAGTTCATGTTCCCTCAACTTTTTAGAAACTCATTAAACTGTCCCTGCCACTACCATTTGTCTTATTAGACAAAGCATGATAGGATTTGTAGTACAGGTAGCCCATTTCCATACATTTCATGTGCTATTTACTTGATATCTTTCCTTTCGTATTGCGATGTACGGAAAAGGACAACATGCTCAAGTCGCAAACGAGAGAAAGCGCAGATCAAGAAGAAATACTCTATGCTTTGACGTCCCCTCACATTTCCATACACAGTCTATATCAGCGTGAAGAGATCCAATTTCTGATAGAGCTAAAGTGGACGTATGAATGCGTAGTATAGGCCTACGTATGAGGTTTTAGGCTACCTCGATTCTGCTACGTCCGTAAGAAACAGGAGATATCGGAGTCCTTCAACAATCATGTTACCTTATTATATTGCAAAACTGATCTACTGAAAGCCCTGTTAATATCCCATTGATTGAATGTTAGTATAAACTGTCCGTTAAGAGGTAGCTACGCAATGAATGCCTTGCGAATGCGACGCAGAATTCTCGAGCACTGTCTCTTTCCTGTCTGTTGAACAAATGTTTGTTTGTTTACTCCAACCATTAGACAAGACACATTAGACGTTTTAATAATGAGCTCAGCAACAATAAGCAAATATGATGTTTACTTTCTGATAGAAGTCTACAGTAGGGACATGGAACTCATTTTCAAGTTTTTTAATTTGTTTAATTTTATTATAAAACCCATGACCCTACCGATAATAAAATTTTGACCATTGTTGATTTATCTCCGATCAACATTTTGAATATGCCTCTTCATGTCATAAAATAGTTTTCACGCATCGGTAATTTAGGGAACCACTGAACTCAGGAAGCTATTTCTTACTTGTTTGCTCTACGATCTAAAGTGAAAGGCAATTGATGACGGTATTACAGAACTAATTATCAGACATGCGTTTAATTAAAAACCCAGATCCGACATCAGGCAACACCCACTACTGACGCTATGAAATTAATTGTGGCGTGTAATGACAAGAATGGTCCCATATTGATGAATGTCAGAAGTCGTTGAGGAGACTCTCTTTCGGTAGACACTACCTATACACAAGTAGATCACAACTCTTCTTACATTGTTTTGTAATCAAAATGTACATTGGGTATAATGAAGTCAACAATAAGAGACTGTTAGAATAAAACCTGCCTCTATGACTCTATATCAACGACGACGGTGTTGAATGTCGAACTGTTGCTCAAACGTTTTGTAAGCTTTATTAGACAGGTATGCGGTGATTCAGCTGTTAATTTTTAAAGAATAGTCTATGTTCTACTTCAGAGGGAGGCCGTCTCCGTAGCAAGGTCTGAATCCAATTCGGAAATTGAGTACTTGGACGACTTTTTCACGGGTTTTCTCTTTTGGCGTCATCGTATTCAAACACCTGAGACAATCTAATCCCAGACGCATGTAAATTGAAATACCTTTTCCCCTTCATCTGAAGAGCATATTGTTCTGTCTAACATACATACCTTATCACTTAAATATATTAAAAGGGGAGTTGCACTTCCTATTTCTGCGCATCAACAAGCTAGTTGTGGCCTATGGCTAACTACATTCTATATAAATACCAGCGGACGAAAGGTAACGCAAGATGCACAAAATATCGACGGTGTAATTATTTTCGACAGAAACTTCTAACTTCTCCTCAACTAACTTCTTAACAGTAATTAAACAACCCAATAATCTATCCTAAAGTGATGAATCATAAAGTTTGATCACTGTCGATGCGGCAAGGACAAATTAGAACGATGTAAATAAGCTGTATGCAATCCACGTAAAGGCGATTTGAAATTTGTCCTATTTCTATTCGTAAACAATCTATGTGAAATATGGAATAGGTCTATTAATTATAAACCGACACAAATATATAAATATAGCAATTTAATTACACACAAAGTGTTCCATCAAAGTTAAGGTTTAAATCACTATATCCAAGTAGACTGTTGAAAAATTTTTCAATAAAGAATTCAGATCTTGACAGGTGACGATGCTCACTTCGTCTGATACTAATTTTTTGCTTAACTTAACTTAACTTCTTCTGTAACCTGAGGCTTCCACTATAATGTACTACTGCAATAATACCTAATTGCTAATCAATAGAAACCTTTCACATAATTGTAATTGCTAAATTGCCTACTCATCAAACGAAGGATTACTGGAAACGTCAAGATAAAATACGGCATAGGGCCTAGCATTATTCAGAAGATCGACATTGTTAATTAGTGGCTTACCTTTCACAAGCAATTCCCCTCATCAGTTGCTGCTATTACTCTACTCAAAAATGAAGTTTTCCAGGCAGGCAGCAATAAAACTAAACAGCTTGTGTAAACGGCAATGGAGATTTCCTCTCTAATGAAATACCTTGCGAATCTAACTCCAATGAATCACTCAGCTGTCATACGCCAAGACTACGGGAGGAAGACGGTAAGCTAGCCGACAAATGGGAGACGCATTGTTACTGAGTTTTCGTGTACTGCATAGCGAATCACACCGATTAGGTGCAAATTCACAGTCCTGTTGTTTAGGCCTGACGAACGGAATGCCTCATCCTGTTCCTATCGTTTGGTAAAGGTCGGAGACGGCTTGAAGATAGCAAAGCGGATGAAAGAACGACCTGTGGTCACTGCAACAGGGCACATCGTGTTTCGATAATTCAATTATTTCAGGAACAAGTAGTATTAATTGCAAAATAAATTCTAGACACAACTCCCGTTGCTCAACTCCTACTTATCTTGCCTTCTTTAAAGCGATAAATGTTTACCAGGTTGCATTTTAAGACCGCTTGATGTAACTGTTAATGGAAATTGTAAACATAGTTTTGAAAGCGGCTCGAAGTCGCGTGGTTCATCCTCTAATTATATTTTGCCTGATTGTACAAATATCCATAGTTTGATTTAAAAGCTGCTTATTTCAAACCACCCCGTATAGAGTCAGAAAGCTTCTATCACGTATAAGGCCAAGATAAACTCTATGATATCCAGAGGTTGTCTGCATTCTAATACGCTAAGCATCAATGATCTGAATAGTAAGACTCCTTTTATGTAGCCTAGGTCCATTCATGATTTCATAAAATGGTCTGTGCATAAGTGAAATTGCTCTTTTTATGTTCTTATCGGCGACTTTGTCAACAAAATCCTTGCAATTTTCTAGCCATCATTAACTTTTCTGGCGTGAAGCACAAATGGATAAAACCTGGATAATTCTGTACGTCTACGGCTAGACTCAAAAGATTCGCATTAAACCCAAACTATTTTAGAAATATACGATCAAAAGCTCTAGGCTGGCTGTGCTACATAAACAACTCGGGATGATAGGGAAACAATTTCCTACCAAGAAAGGAGACAAAGTGACTCAAGAGTCATCAGAAGTTGAAAGAGCTTAAAAATCCCAGCAGAGCGATTTTACTTCACGTGCAGTCCTACAGCAAACAAGGTCATCGAAGCATACGCTCGCATTCCATGGAAATAGAAAGGATACACATTCCACTTACTATAGGACTTCTAAGATATTTATTGAAAACTCTCAGAAGAGCTGAGTTCGTACTTAGAGTCGAGCAATTATTCTCGAAATAGAGCCAGCCCCGTTGATTAAAGGGAAATAGGAGCAAAGCCGCCCCTCCCATGCCACCTCCCCCCAAAATTGCCCATGTCAATAATGTATGAAAAGCTTTACTTTTGGAGTTTGCTATTGCTCCAAAATATATTCGATATCCCCTAGCGCCAACAGCTAGCTACAGGAGTGGATGTAGGTAAACAGAGCTATAAGCATTAGCTTCACTTCAGAGTAGGGTGGATTACATTGTGTCATTTTTGTACTGTAACTTCCGTAAGAAAGAATTTAAAGCTCAATTGCAATTTAATTACACTAAAAAACAACTTAATGATAGTTTATATCTCTCAAAAAAAGATTTAATACAAAATATTAGGTGATCTTTGGTAGCATGCCTCTAAGCCTTGTGCAAGACATGACCTAATCTGTACAAAATACAAAGAGCCCATTTTTATTTATTACTGTACAACTGTAATCTTTACAACAGTTGGGTACGTTCCAGTTAATCATCCCAATCCCCCAACTTCAGAATCGATTGGAATTAATATGAATATTAGCCTATGTGAGGTGCCGTATGAAATGTGCTGTGTAACTGTCAATCAAATTTTATTCCAGATGACAACATTTGTAATCTAATTTAATTACATTTGATTTAATCATTTTAATTTAAGTAGCAAACATTTGTTATGAGGTGTTGAGTCTTGTTTGTGACAATCAATATATCGATTATCTTTATTATATGTTTTGGTCTTACCTATCTTAGATTTAAGTGATGATTCTATATATGTGTGTATATGTATATAGAATAAGTTTTAATAATGAATTACTTTGAAACGTCACTATGCTGGTGTTTATTTATTGATAGTCTATATAATATTAATAAATATGATGAGTGAGCTCTTGGTAGTAGTATATATACTATATATATATATATGTATATATATATATATAAATACATTAAATGTACTCAGCAAATACATAGCAATTCTTATATATTTATCATGGGTGGAACATGACCACAATAGCTAGCTTTTTGCACTAAGGAAGCTTAGGGGATTCGAACCCACCACTCATTGGTTTGAAAACCCAAACCTTAACCATTGGATCATCAAGTCCAATAATTAAAGTGAGAAATTTTCACGTCAATCTTGTTGTTTTTTTCTCCTCCACTCAGTAGGTATTGGATAATTATTTAATTATAAGTACTATGAGTACTTACCTCTGGCACTGATCAAGGCTTAAAGCCGAAACACAATACATAAGTATAATTAAATAATCTAAAGGTATCATTTTTGATAGCCCTGACTTGAGCAGAATGATAAATTCAGATCCTTGGCAATACACAGAGTCTCCGTTCGTTCCCTTTCTTTTCTCTTTCTCTTCATGTTTATCGTTTTCAATTCTTCACTTACTAAACGTGATATTTTGATAAAACAAGCCCTGCTCTTCTTCTTTATCACATCCTCTCGATCCTTTCTTTTTCCCGATTATAATTTTCTTTGGTTTTAATAAGGCTGCGTAATCTATTTTATTTTCAAGAGACTGGTTTATTTAGTTTTTGTGGGCTGTGCAAGAATGCTCTAGTCTGAACAGTCAGTCAAATAAATAAGAAAGCAGTCAAAGTTATCCCAGCTCAGTCTAAGTGCAGTCCCATAAGGTAACATATCGTATAACAGATTTCTTCAGGTCACTACTGAAAATAGTGAAATATTGAAAAAATACTGAAAACTTTCAGTAGTGACGCGAAGAAGCCTGATACACGAAACGTTGTCAATAAAGTTTCCACATTTGGCGTTTTACTTATCAAGGAGAATTATGTCCAGAAACGATTATTTGGGTCGTTGTATGGTATTTTATTGCCAAATTACCCTAAAGAAACGCTACATTCTGGGCGGTGAGGAAGTAAGTTCTCACATTTTAATTCCTCTGATTGTTAGAGAATGAATCCAACTGCTCGCACTACCATGGTAACAGAACCATAAACGCAATGGGGAAGTCTGTCCCCTCTTTCCGACGGCGATGATGGCAAAACGCTCTCTCCTTGGAAAGTTTAAGTACTTCAGTGGCTACAGTTGAATTGGAAATGTTATGATGTCTTTCGTTGTTTGACGGGTTGTATTACAAGTGCAGTAGGTTTCCTGAGGAAGGAAATTTCTCCGTTGGCATTTTATTCCTTCACAAAAACAAATTGCAGGAGGGGATAAATCTTACCAGCATTTCGGATACTACACGAGAAATGATAACACTTCCCTAACATACGTAGTCACGTCAATTCGATCAAATAAAGTCTTAGACAATGAGTGGTCAATTTCGTACAAAAGGGAGAGGAAGCGAGAAGGAAAGAGAAAGTAAAGTGCCTACATCGAAGATCCTTGTCTCACTTTGCAGTGAATTCCCATGGTGTCACCATGTGGCAATATTTGCGGAACGTCCTGGTGTTCTATCTATCATCAGTTCAAATCCTGAATATCAATCACATCAGAATTTGTTTACCTAACTTAAATATCTTAAGTTCGATGAATATAAGAATTTTGAGGAGTATAAGCTTTTGTAATAATTCGCAAAGTATCCTAATACGTCAATTTATTAGTGCCATCTAATGCATGTTTGTAAGAGGTGTATTACTATATTCAAATATAAGTTATTTTCTCCTTTGCTGTGAATTTTTATCTTTACATTTACTTGGATACTTACGAGTGCTTTTCTAGTAACGTATGCTGCCAGTTTGTTAAATATTAAATTCTCTTCCATTTGACACCGCGATACTACTATTATTATGCAAGTTACACATGTATTGGTGTCATGTTGTCTAGTAGGCCATTCCATTTTCGGCTGGTGTTTTTAAATTGAAGCCGGCTTTCGTTTCCAAATAAATCTCGTAGTAACTGCTTCTTCAAGGCTGTAGGAAATATACACAAGGAAGAATGTTTGGAGCGTAACCGCCCTCCGTCCCCTTATTGTTTTAATTTTTCCGGGAAATGCCAGTACTTGGAATTTTTGCTAACGTGTTGTGTTTAAACAGGGAAATAATCATGATTTAGTTATAGTAACCAGAAGGTAAATTGTCGCCATTGATTATAATGTGCGCAGTTGGTTCAGTCTACTTTGTTTGAACTTAGATTAATGGAAATTTAAGGGTTTGATTCATCCCTTGAGCCCTTGACCCTCACTCTTTAGGGATAGTTTTTAGAATTATAGATATCCTGCAGTTTTTTCTACTTACAAACAAATCGTTTAAAAGCCTAAAATCAAACTCGTATTATCCAGGAAATACAAAGCTACACTACAACCAAATCTCATGGTACGGCGTTATTTCCTGTTTCCTTTGTACTCTCTCCCATTCCCACCCCACAACTCTTAGAAGGCAAAATTAGCACTTGAATGATTTATTTTAATGTCACATATCAGTGACCGATGTGGCTATTTGTTTGGAGATTCCAGCAGTTCATGACAACATCAACAGGTTATTGGTACAAGTATCGATGATTTCGTAAAGATATAGCTTTGCCAAACAATGTGCTGTCTTAAGATAAGGTGAAAAGCAAAAAGAAAGCGACCAGTTTATCGATGTCGAACTAACTCTCAGTGAATAGTTCTCGGCCATAGCAATGTAAGTTGTAAAAAGGCCTTTTGACAAAGGAATCATCAAAGCTATCAAATAGAATGTGCTTTCCTAACATACGAATCTGTTTGTTCTCAATGGTATCTGTGGTTGTGCTTACAACAAATTTTACTCGTAAGGGGAGGGATTATTTTGGAACTGCGCTTATCTGGAGGCTGCGCTTATCAGAAGGGAGCCAACATCATGCGGTTTTTTTAACCAAGGTTGCTTGTAGAAATATGAAGAACGAAAAATCAATTTGATTATTTGCTTGTTGTTATTATTATTATAATTGTTTAATAATTATTAGACTATTGATGCATAGATGTAAAGAGTAAAACACTTTTTGAAGAATCATACATTTACACACGTACATCGTCGGATAGGATATAGACTGGGTACATGCCAACTTGTTTATTCCACTCTATTTGGTGGTGAGCATATACACCCTTGCAGTTGCCTAGAAGGATTGATGTACACGGTTTCATCAGGGTTTTCTGACAACATCTGCATTTGCTAAAGAGATTTTTAAGCCTAGTTTAATGATCCCATTCAAAGCATTGAATTATGAGGTAATCAAAAATCAACAACAATTATTAATGCTTTGTGATTGGAAGTGCCAGCCCTGCGTGTATATTTTGAGATTAGAAATAGGAATTAATCATAAAACACAGCTTGACGTTCTGTACACTCATTTGAAATTAAAGTATAAATACTTCGGTACTGCAGTACTTGCTAACTTGTAACGTACAAATACAGTCGACACCAGCCGTAAAATTAGCCTGTACTGCACAGCATTAGGCACAATGTTTTCCGAATAGCTTAATCTTTATTTAAAGAGATATACAAAGAACAACATGAAAGTATTACATATAAATATAATGCAGAGTTCATGAAACCTACAAGAGCAACAACATTGAAATATTACATATCAAAATAATGCAGAATTCATAAAAATTGCAGAAGCTATCTGTCTATGAAATATAAAGAACGACCACTAAATTTACCCATTCAAAATATTTATATTGCTAACCTGGCAAACCCACATCTTCTGCCAGATATAAAACTTTCTACCTAATGCCTAACTTTGCTTTGACCATCACTGTTGAAGTGCTGTAGGCAAGTGGGATAGACTTTCCACCTCCTTACTTGGATAGATGAGTATTGCAACCTGCATTACCTATCTAGTTCTCAAACGACATTCCCAGCGTCCCTACAACCTATTGCAAATAGGGTAATGATAAATGTACCTTGACTCTATTAGGGTTACAAAACTTTCCGTGATCCTCCTCAACCTTCTTTCAGCCTTATTTCAATTCAAACGCCTTGTAACTTAAAAGTTAAATACCTCGTGAGAAACTAGAAATTTCTAAAACGTATTCTATTCCTGAGCGCCTTACTCATTGTGATGACATCATCAAATTAATATTCCTGTAATGAACAGGTTCCTCTCTAGGAAAGTAATTACTATTCTTGAATAATGACATAATGTATTTAAAGCTGGTGGTCCAAGGCTGAACTTCCCTCTCTTAGGTGTCTCAAGGCTCATTATCGTTCGTTTTGATTTGAATTTTTTTAAATCTGCTCCTCATTTCCTTGAAAGTATCTTTTAACGAAGATTTGGTACAAGACATACAATACTGCACATAATAACAGCAGTTGATGTAGACTTCACTACCTGTCATTCAATTGTCTTGCGTTGGCTGACAGAAATCAGTAACTGTATCCGCCATGCACAAGCCTGGAGACTGTAGTAGAACTGGTTTCATTACGTAATACGTGCTAAAATGTTCAAATATGGATATGTCATTAAAATGTTTCCCTTCTTGTTGAGTGGTTTTTCACTCTGCCATTCAAAATACCTCCACCTCAAAGGCTAATTACAGTAATTTAAGAAGAGACATAGGGAAAGGAAACTGTATTTGGGCCCTTCTATAGTTACATAACAAGGAGTGAAGGAAAAGGAAGTAAAAGCATATCTGGGGATAAAACAATCCTCAAACCCCTATTTTTGGCCATTGCAGTTAATTGGTTGGCTATGGTATATATAACACATCCAACCATGTCAGGGCCTTTAAATTAGTTAAATTGCACAAAATCGTCAATCCAAATTGAATATAGTCTGTTTTTATGCCTACAGAACCTTATCTCGGGGAAGGAGCTCATCAAGGTCACCTGGATCATCAAGATTAAGGTAATGTCATCTCTGGAAAGTTTTTGTTTTCAGTGTTATGCCTTTAATAAGTGCTGTTCTCATTTTTGCATGCTCTGTGAAGAAGGCTCTTCATTTAGGAAAAAGTCAAACCAGGTAATCATTGACAGTGACTCTGGAATCTCAATGGTAGCATAACAATTCTAGTAAGCCAGAGATCAAGGGTGTATGTCCCATCTTCTGCTTATTTTAAAAGGTTTCATATTCAAAAGTAATTTTAGTTCATCTGCCAGTCACTGGGGTGTGAGGTCCTATGCTAACAGAGGAATTGACTCCATGGGAAAATTATTGGAACTGAAATAATTGAGAATAGCTGATGTACGTTTACTGTAGACTTGAAATGCTAGTTATATTGCTGTCATACCTCAGTGGTATAGCCATTGTTTCTACTAAACTATGAAGTCTTGCCTTAGAGCTTAGTTGGAGTGATTCTCCTATTCGGACTACATAGAAATTTTCTAACTCTCCAATATTTTCATCTTCCATTTCTTTTTCTTGTGCTTTCTCTTCCTTTCAAAGTCAGGTTTAAAATCTTCTCTGTTATGTTACACAAGTGATGATTGGTTTGTAGTTTTGACTGTCAAATTACAGTGTTACAAACTTCTTTTTTCCTGACCATTCTTTATGTCTGTTGAACTATGTCATCCAATGAAGACTAAACTCAGTACTCTGCTCTTCCAGGACACTTAAGTTTATCATACTGGCTTATTAAGTGGAAACATCTTCGAAAGCTCTTTTGTGACTTTCAAGATAGGGACTATTCAAGAGCACTTGTCATATGCATGCTTTGCAGCCAACACCTGACCTCTAACATGCAGGAATTGCTTCTTGTCACTAGGAGTCCATGTACCTTTCCTTGTTGGATTCCTCATTACTATTATTAACCTTTTGACAATGAATATATGTAAGTCAAATAAACATTATCCTGCATCCTTCTTTTCATTCCATAACTTTTGTGGCAGCTACCAAACTCTATAAACACTCTAAATTTATCATTGAAAATACTACTATACTTCATTGAAAGTCTCTGAACATGACTTAGTTTATTTTCTTGATTTTTGAGCTCTTAACATCATTACAGAGGTGTTTAGCATTCATTGTCAGGCAGCACCATAGGCACTCCTACATCTTTCTCTAAAACATGTGTAAGTCATGGTTTCATAGTGTCTGCCTGAGCACAAATCCAAACTGACTGAATGGATTTTGAGCTATTGTATTGAAAGTGCCTTTTAGATTGCATTGCGTACTGCTATTCTTAATATTTTTAAGTCAACCCTCTCTTTATTCTCATCCCCATCCTTTCTTTCTTTTTCTTTGTTTTCTCCCTCTGTGTTTTTGTATTCTTTTCCTTCCTTCCTTTCTCCTTTCTTGATTCTTTGTTTCTGTTTTTGCTTTGTTTGCCTATTTTCTTTCTTTCACCGTTTTGCTCTTTTTTCGTAGTAAAATTTAAAACAAATTTGCACATGCTATTCTGCACAGTTTTAGGAAAGACTCAATAAGAACATATTGCATTATTTTACATCCACTTCTTTTATGAACGAATTTCATATCAACTTCCTTCTTTTTCATTCTAGCATTTTAATTTTTTTCAGATAAGTGCAGATATTAATTGTTACAATAACCAATGCCCAAAATAGGTTTCACTTCATATTACATCTTCATAACTATCTCTTTACAAAACTTATGCCTTTCAATGGTGTGATTTGGTAGCCTACGGTTCATGCACAAGTTGCATCTGATACACTGTCCTTCTGAGGGTGGTCTTAGTTTTCACACTGTAGTCCCATTTTGCGCAATTTTTTGATCATTCATCACTCCTTTATGCTTTATTCTCTTTATTTAAATATGAAGCCCCAAAGCCAGTATAGAAATAATAGTGGATCCTAAGTCAACCAATGGATTGGCAGATGTCATGAAACTGAAGCAAAAGAACGAAGAGAAGCATGAGACAACAATGAAAGTTATTGAAGTAAGAGCAATTATATTTACTACATTGCCGCGTAAAAAGCATGTTAACATTTCAGGGAGACTCATACAAAAGAAATACAGTATATAAAGTTTATGCTTAGTAAACTCGCAACATATTAAATGCATGTTTCCGCAGAGCGTCATCTTTGGGATTTACGGTGGCCATCTACACGAAATATTGCCTCCAGCCCTGGTCTGTTGCCTCGTAGGCCCTAATTTTTTTTATTTCATTTAGCCTCGATCTGATGCGAATATATTTCGCTCCTCTTTTGATAAAGCTGCTCGAAACAAGACTCAAATACTAACAAATTATTATATTCTGTAGGAGTAGGGTCTTTCCGCATAAAAAGGGAAATGGTGAAAGAATAGCTTGCAATTTAATTGTATAATTGTAAGTTTTGATTGTTCAAAGTTCAGCCAGATTCCATGATTTCAAGAGATGTTACGTGAATGATATCATGAAAACTGTCAACTTTTTCTTTGTAAGATGCTCTGATTTTGATATGTCTGTCATATGTTCGTTTTGCAACAAAGCCTACGTATTTTTTTAGAGATAATACGTATGTCAATGGTAAAGTGTGCCCATGATGTTAATAATACAAGTGCTGCGTGTGACGACGTATCATATCCCTAGTACTAATTCTCATCTTAAAAAGAAATCACTGAGAGTTAATATAGTTTATGTCAAATGAAAGAAAGAAATGTTCTCTTCATTCTGTAGGACCACATGTGGCAACATAAACAAGAGGAGAGAGAACTTAAGAGAGCGGAAGGAGACATTCTAAAACGTCAACTACAACTAAAGAGAACAATGGCCACCTATAGTGCAGGTATGTCAACATCGAAATATAGTGTGTAACAGTTTTTTGTAGGTTGGGGAAATGTTACTTTCTCTGTGTTAAAATGTACGAAAACTAAACCTGTAGAGTCGTTTTTGCACCTTTTTCTTTTCAAGCAATCGAACACCATATATGTAATGTCCCATTTTTCTCTGTCATAAGTACGTAACTCCTTGTGAATATACTTAATTGAAGCATGTCAAATAGCTGTGTATCAGATACATGGCATTAAATTATCACAAAAGTGAAAGACCGATATCAATTGTAGAAGTTTAAATTCCTCCATGCGATGCTAAGAAAGGTAGAAAGAGAGGAATGGTTTTTGAATCAAAAAGAGAGTTACCTTTTTAAATCGCTGCACCATTGTTTTGCAAAGCAACTATACTCTTTTTGCCTTAGATGATAGCTTTCTGTAAGTCTCCACCATGGGGCCGGAAAGTTTTCTTTCCAACCAAAAAAAGGAAAAACTCCCTGGATTTATGCGACCGATTTTAAGACGGCCGATAGATGAGTATACATTGCGATGAGTGAAAAATTGCTATTGGGAAATGGATTTTACAATTCACCTTTAAAAACCCCTCTCAGAACCATTAGCACATATTTTTCTTTAACTTGTTGGTGCAGTCTGTATGATTATTATTATTTTAATAAATTAGATATGGAAAGAAAGAAGAAAAGGAAAGAGAAAGACGCTCACGATAAAGTCTTAGAAATGGAGTCGAGTAAACAAGATTTTGCTATCGATGACAAGAAGGTAAGAATACGTAATTGAAACTATTCATAACATGCTATCAGGGCATGTCTGTAGCCACAGCTTCGTATTTTTCAGTATATAGGCATTTCTCATATAGGTTTTTTCATTACTTTCGGTTTGTGATCGAGTGCAACTGAGGCGTGTGCTTTTGCTTCAGGAAAATCAGGTGGTGGTGACAGAATTTGAAGTTTTTAAGAAAAAGAGAAATCCAAGGCGGGAATTACTAGAAACTACGAGCTCTTTGCACTCTTCCTCCTATTGTAATGCAAATACCCGCAGAGGTTGTTAACAATCAATGGGAAATAAAGCGAAAGTAAAACGGTATAATTGGTGCGAACGTTATGACAAACTTACCAGCTAAGTACTAATCTACGTTGCCTGGTATTGATTTCTCTGCAGACACCGTTTGTATGATAAAATATTTTCACGATGTGTTTCTTTCTTCCTATGGAAACAAGATTTTGTTAAGTACCGCATTACGTAAACCTTTAGGCCTATATCAAGCGCAAGAGAAGATTTTGTGCACATTTTTCCCTTTGTGGCAAAGACAGTTAGTTTTTAGAGAAATGGAGCAGCATGGAAAGCTATCTCGCGTTGAACTGTTTGTTTTACGGATGAAAAATATGGTGACTCATGTCATGTTCGTGATGTCTGATCTTTTCTATAATAACGTGCTAAGGATATGATGCTATACATATGACCCATCTTTCTTCCTTCATCACCGCTACCGAGTTTCTTCGTTACTGAACTGGCCAGCCAATGAGACAGCCAAAACACAGAGTAGCTCAACCAGACGTTACCCAGGTATCCCGGGTGGCATAAGGCAGCAGTTTTTAAAATGATGGGAGTCGACCGAGAATACATTCCTTGACAGAAAACAAAATGGCATATTCCAACCAAATGCAGTAACGTACTCGAGAGCTGACTGTTGCTACCATCAGGTCGAATGGAGAAACCTACATAGTTCATAACAGAGGACAGAGAACCGAGAATGTTAATTTTGAAATATTACTTTACAAAACGTCATTACCAAGATTCGAACATGGGGTCAACGCTATAATGGCAAGTTGCCCTGCCGAGTGGGCTATATTGATCACTACTGACAACACACTTAATCTTCCTTCAGTCGCTCTATTAGTTCCCAATCCAACACCTGTAGATTATGACATCAAGCTCAGTCAATTTTTGAAAACAGCATGTCTGGGTCATGTGACTTTGCAACGGGGGATGAATACCCGGCCAATCAATCTATCCAAATCCCCTTAAAAGTTACAGAGTAAGGACGAGAAAATTTCGAATTAGGTCAACCGATACTTGAACAGAATGCTCGTATTGCTCTAGGTGGCAATCATCCCTGAATTTAAAGTGTGGCTAAAATGAAAGACATTTTTTGACAGGTCGAACTAAGATAAGATTAACCTTTATACAGAGTTAAGCATCTATTGTATCTACTTTTTTTACTCTGGTTGATCGCAGTGAAGTATCACTGAAGTTTAGTTAGTATTAAAAATGTGAGATTTACCCAAGTATTCAGAGGCCGTACTGTTGTCACGCCTATTTGGTTGTATTTCGCCGTCCGTAGATACGCGGTCGCCAACGATCAAATGTCTTAAGAAACTATTCACTTGCCGTGTATATGATTTTCCCGACCGATGACATTTCTGCTCTGAGTAACTCAGTGTATTCGTCCGTGTACGCCAGCATGTTGAAAATAGGAGCATTTATGTTTGTAGTACATACCCAGGAATTTGCACATTTGCTCAGGGATGGAGTTCTCTGCATTCTTTACAAAAGGTGCGGAAGGCACAGGTTAACAAAGATATGAAGGTATTTTGAAGCTTGTGTGAAAACAATCCTTATATATGAATTAGATTCTTGAACATTGAATACTACTCGCCGTAAGAGAACTGATGACACCTACACTAAGATGATACGTGCGGTATACAACATTTCTTGGAGATCTCACCCAACAAACAAGTACCTGTACGATTCTGTACTATCCATCTCCCACGTTATAAAGCGGCCCCGTTTGGCCCTGACAGCCCATGTTTTTGGCCACAGCGAAGCAGCTGGAAGGCTACTCCTTTGGACTCCGGAAGCAAAGAGAAGAAGTTGTCGCCCGTGTCAGGCTGAAAACCTTGGTTGAAAGCGAAACTGGGTTGGCAGAAAGACAACTACCTGCTGCGATGATTAAGCGAAGATTCTGGGACTTGAACTTCGTCAATGCTTCATAATTGCCTCAGGGTATTTGCTAAACCAAAGAAAAGAAGAAAAAGTACATTCCCATTTTATGGCAACGCAACTCTTCGTTTAATTTACGAGGGAACGTAGTATGAGCAGGAAAATGTTTGGCTAACCGCAGTTGGAAGCATCCTTACAGATTAGCAACTAAATATCTTAATGGGACAATAAATTTAGTTTGACGAATCCAAGCAGAATCATTTCTTTGTTACTTATAACACGCTGGGTTTCTTCATTACATGTTTAACAATGGCAACATTTACTATGCAGTACTCTCTTTGTCTCTATCTGAATCTTACTTATTAATGTTTCGTTTTTCTTTATTTATGCAAAGAATACAAATCAGCGACTGTACAGGAACATGGGATTTGAAAACAAAGTAAAGGATAAAGGCAGAAAGAGCATGCTGGTTATGTGAGTTGTGTTTTCCTACAGTTGCATGTAGATTACTCTGTGGATAGAGAAGTGTCACTGAATGCTGAAACAACTTGAAGAGGCGCTGTCTTGGAATAATCTCCAGAGTAATTCTTTGAATTGTTAGAAAGTGTCACTACATGCTGTAAACGTTTCCCAAATATGTTAACCGCTATGCGAAATGTTGTTCCTACGTATCACATTGATATGTAATTGGAAACGCACTTGTGTTTTTGCCGGAATCCCTAGATTCACAAGGTACTCTTTTTAAGTAGAAGGGTTTATAAATAAGCTGAGGTACATGAAGTGGCAACATTAATAAATTTTGTGTGGGGTTTAGGGTCTCTTGGTCCTGATAACCTACCCAGGACTTTGAGTAACACAAGTCACGTTATGGGTAACTCATGAAACTGTAAGTTGTCACTAAAAAGCTTGTGAATACGACAGAATGATCTTACTTTAACTACGAACCTTCATATAGGATGAAAGATGCAAAGAACACTTGGAGACAACTTGACGATAATTTTAATTTTAATTTCTCAAGCAATGTAAATCTTTTTTTCCATATCGCAACATCCTCATTAATCTTGATTATCGCATACGCTCACATCTTGCCATAGAAATGGATTGGAATTTCAGTATAAGAAGACAGCTGAAGCTCTGAGACTCAAGAGAATAGACATAGATAATCTTACGAAGCAATATGAACAGAAATTGAAGCAGAAAGAGGTGAGAAAGAAACTAATACTGATTGATTACCAAGATGTCGTCCTCTGTTTGGTCCGAGATACAGTGTTTATAGGCTTGCTTTGTAACCTATAGCTTGTCGTTTGCACTGATCTACTAGCGGATAAACAGATGAAAATTAGATGTCTATCAATGATAATATGGATTTGTCAAAGTTTGATACAGGTTACGACCGGTACGAATAATAAGCAAACGGAAGATAAGTTTTATAGATACTCAAATCTGCCCTTTGTTCTCTTCCCTCTTTCTTCTTTCCCTCCTTCTTTCACTCCTCGCTTTTCTTCCCCTACCGTTTCTGCTTCTTCTTGCCTTCCTTTTTTTCTTTTCTACCTCCCGTTCAGTTTTGCCCTTAAAATGTCATGCTATGTTTAGCATACGTAAAGAGCCTATAACTTTAAATCTACCCACATGTCAGTTAACCTTGAACATCATAATTATTAAATCCACGTTCAGAATCAATAGTGTGGGAAGCACATTTCATAAGTTATTATCGTGAAAATAGAGAGGGTTTGCAGCCACAAGTCAATATTGTGGCCTTCTTTTTCAGAGAGAACTGCAAAATTCAAAGCATATTACAGACCTTGGTCAAATTTCGAGTTATTCTATTTTGGATTTTCTCCTTCTGCTACAGTCAAGTACGTCCCTCTTTTGAATTGTCGTAGTAAGAGTCAAATTAAGTAATATAATCTTAATTACTGTTCCGCTGGTACGATCATTGTGTAGATAATACAGGAAAACCTCATCTAATCGTCATGTTCGTGCTTACTACTATGCCAGTGACGTCACTTGATATGTTAAGCTTAAGGTCCCTTTCGCATTGTAACGTTCGAAATCGAATCCTTCACAACACATAAATAACATTCTAGTTCAATCGAGAAGAGAGGAGATGAAATGTCAAATTCGATAAGGCACTAGAGAAATATAAAATACGTCACTACCGGGGATCGAACTCGTGACCCTCGCTTTCGATTTTGCGTTGAGCTGGATGTCGATGGTGGATGATTCGGAGCTAATGTGGTGACTAGAGAAATGTCTACATCGGAGGTCATTTACTGTAACTCAATTGGGAAACACTGCAAAAAGCGCGGATCACTGGTTTGATCCACGGTGTTGACATATTTTCTATGTGTCTAATGTCTTTTCAAAACTGAATTAACATGCTGTAAAGATTGAACCTTGAAGACCGAGTAATATCACAAAACAGCTCTTGTCTACTCTTGGGTGCCTAATATACGTCCCCCCCCCCCCGCGCGCTAATTAATTTTTCCAAAAATTTCCAGCCAGGACATTCTTATTCCAACCCCACCCTCCCCTTTTATTAATTTTGAGGTGGTATTTTGACGGGAAAGTAGACATTAAACATTAAAAAGATGAAGGTGATCTTTTACGAGGCTCAACAAACTGTGAAGACGCACATTACAGATGTTAGCAATAACACTGTCATTGAGCAGGAGGATGAGGAGAAGATTTTAAAATCTTGGAAGGCATGTGGGAGACTACCATGACTTCGAATAAGTGACTATTGTTTGTGTTGTATTACCCTACGCTTAGGAAGTTGTGTTTGATTATAAACATTGATTTTTGACTTCATTTTTACACTTTTTGTCCAGTCCCCCCGTCTATTACGTTGTTAGTCATTTTCCAAGCCCCCCGTCTATTCCAACCCCCTCGTTTATTAAGTTTTGGGGATTTTCCCAACCCTTCTGTTTATTGCAACCCCCCTTCTATTAGTCACCCATGAGTACTTCTACTGCTTCGAACAAATGTTAAAAGAATGAATTTTCTCCCCATTTTACTGTTTAGGTGCACGCTTAATTTTCAGAAAAATGGCAATAATTTTAATAATTCAACGGCCTTTTTATTCAAGCAGTTTAAAAGCAGAATGGTTTTACTAATGACCACGTTACATGGAATTATTCCCTATGTATTTTACGGCTTTTGCTTATCGGCATTATTCTTCTGCTACCCTATAACTAATTACCTCCATTTTACGTCTCTAGTATTTTCGCAAAGATTATTCATCTAGGTATCTCAAACTGACCCCAAATGTCCCGATAAAAGTTACGTTTGCACACGTATTTGTCTTTGAGGATCGCCATGAGCTTTACTGGTGTTTTTCAGGACGAAGAATACGAATTGAAGAAAAAGCTAGCCGACCTGTCAATAAGTCTGAATATGGAGGCACAAAAACAGAGGAAACAATTTACCGACTTTGAGAAGTATGACAACTTGGTTCCTGTGTTATTATAATGTCATAATTTGTAGATAATTCTTCTAAATTTTTATGTCAATCATCAATTTCTGTGGACACAAGGATTTGGGGATTATCGAACTGTGCCACCGCACTGCTCATGTCTGTTTTTGGTTTACCGTTTCTGACAAAATACCATTGGTATAGTTAAGCTGTTTATTTTCTACACTTAAGTGGTAGCACATGAAGTCGTATATGGTGGACCAAGCGCAGACAGATACCGGTAACCCCATGGCGTAATGTGATACACAAGAGAAAGTCCTCAGCCCATCACAGAGATAAGAACAAACGAGCCGCCATGGTAGCTGGAGGACTAACGTATTCCTCTATATTAGCGCCCGGCTTCAAATAGCACTCCCTTTCAATCACATAAAATGGAATAAATTCCCCCTCGGATAAGCACCACCTCAGTTCCGAGTATGGTAACTATTCGGAAGAGGCACATATTACGGAGGAGCTGTTTAGGACTTATAGTAGATATCTATCAGTGACAGTTGCCCTTTTCAAGCCACGGAATTTAATTACTTGTATTTGTCTCTTTTGATAAGCGAATTCCTGAAATTAGCCGCCCTTTACATTACAGTCCACTGGTATATATTCAATATTAAATAATAACTAATTAAGTAAATATGGTATATATTTGTCACATTTAGTTGACTTCACAATGTGTTAGTGTAGCCACGTGACAAGTATTGAGATCACTAAGGGTGGTA
>JAAAKM020006969.1:0-10237 GCA_010016025.2 Alatinidae sp. Z8VKAUB7J3 | reverse complement strand
TTGCTCTACGGAAGGAAACCATAGGTTTAGAGGCGAAAACTTTCCTGTGTTCCTCATCGCATTCTAAAATATTGTAGCTATCGGAAACGATTTTACGTACAGTATCACTTAACGCTGGATGATAAGATAAAGTTAGGAAAATATGGAATTCTGCACACAGTTTGACATAGATTATCAGAACATATTAATAAGGTGATTATTTTTATGATACTTTCTTTTAAAAAGGAGTGAATGAAGTAGTTGGAACGTGTCAGGCACTTTGTAAGATGCACCAGACTACACATCGTGTGGCTTGATAATAGATGAGGGTTCACTCTACCAGAAAATAGTCTTCACTGCGTGCTACATGCGTTCAATCCAAACTGAAATAGACGTTGCCTGGAAGACAACCATACATAAACACGAAGAATTGTTTTTCATTATTTAAAGTTTTGCAAAGACAAGGACAACCTACGTACCAATACTATTGATTGTGCAACAGATGAAACTATCGGTGACAGGTCATCAGCATTGTTTCATTAGTTTCTTGAATAAAATTTTTACCTGATATGCTTTCTCGGTACTTCATACTTTATGGGCAACATCTGATTAAAAAGGCCAAAATTTCTACTTTACACATCCTTAGGCAATGCTATTATAGCACATATGCTCACAATTCCTGACCGTCTCATCAGCATGATGCTGAAGCTGGTGAACTTTTTCAGCCTTTGTTCGATGACTATTAACAGCAATTGTCTTAGACCCTTCGGTTCACTTTTAAAAACACTTGACGAATTCTTTCGAGACTTCAATTCTGATCTCTATTCTAAGGCTTAAGTATGACTGTGCATTGTTGCCATTCAATCGATCTGATGTTTCTGATAAAGGTTGAGTTGGGTTTGCTTGTACTTCAACATCTGCATGTATTTATGACATCTTCTGACGCCTTCCCTTCCCTTAACGACATACTTTTCTTTACACGGTAAATAGACAATAATAAGTTTGCAGAAATGCCGTTTTCGGTATGCTTGAGGAGAATAACAAGCATGGTCATTTTCTTAATTAGCAAGTGTGGCAGAGTGTCTAAGGCGATGGA
This sequence comes from Alatinidae sp. Z8VKAUB7J3, assembly GCA_010016025.2. Taxonomy (NCBI): domain Eukaryota; kingdom Metazoa; phylum Cnidaria; class Cubozoa; order Carybdeida; family Alatinidae; species Alatinidae sp. Z8VKAUB7J3. The sequence goes on along the minus strand of JAAAKM020006969.1, from coordinate 9,162 downwards.
TTCATGACCCAGTGTTCGTGGGCTCGAATCCCGGTCTAATCTCATAGCAGTTTGCACTTGGGACAGGAACTTTACTCCACACAAGCCCTGGACTCTAGATACTCTCAATACCCTCAAGGTTTGTATAAACTCCCCAGCAGCACAATCTTGCCGCTACCATAACGCGTGGAAGTCTTATAGGTTATGCACAACACATCAACCACGTAACCTATACCGTGCAATTTCATTACAATGGCACTTTCTACGAGTTTTGAAAATAATACCATTTCACAATTAAATTACTCAGACTAATTTTGAATGTAGAAACAGACGATTCACACGATAGTGTGAAACGTTGTTAGATGTTTATCGAACAAAATGGTATTGCTGATGGTCCCTTCATAGGCTTTGTCTTTAAGGGTTTAGAGTATGAACATCTGGTCAATTAAGTTTGAAAGTTAGTGAATCATTACGATTTTACGCGTACTAAATACACTTTTGGTAATGAAAAAAACAGCTTTATAAACAGAACTTCAAACAATTCACGTCTTTAATTCTCCTAAATCAATACCTTTTAACGGCTCGGCTAGGCTATTTAATTTCTCTTCAGATAACCTTAATCTTTTACGTAATATTGACAAAATGATCAACATCCACGTCAGAGGGGGATAAACGGGGATGCCATGCTACTCCCCGCTTTTGCTGCAACTTTGATAAAGTTGTTCAGAAGCTAAGAATTTTTCCGAACGAGTAAACTTCCAAAAATCATGTAACTAAATTTGATTGTTCCACTTGCTTAGTACGCTGCTATCACTGATTAGGTAAAATTTGTTTACATTATCCTATCACTCCTTAATCTTTCACCATAAACCTTCCATAACGTTTTCCCGTTAATTAAATTGCTATCTCTTGATCAAGTGAGGTAAACAAATGTTTTCGAGTAATAAATAATCACAGAGAGAGCAATGCACCCCGATCATTTCAAGGGCAGCTCGCTTATTCTCGTTTTTAAATGTAGAAGCAGAAGAAGTAGAAATCGAGTTAAACTTTTAAAGCAGTATTTAATCAAAAATCTATGAACAGCATTTAAATGAATATAAGTGTATCTAAATATATTTTTAACTTTCATCGAAATCGTGAGATTCAGAAAATATTTAACAATACAGAGTCACAAATTGCAATTGTACAAGAGATATTAATAAGGAAATATTCAAGGCAAGAATAATACAATTTTTGAAAAGAACGCTAGAGAAATTGAAAATAGACCACCACCGAGCATCGAAATGATACAATTTCAAAATCTTGTAAAGCACAGCCGAAGGAAGGCTAGATTGTTCTGTTCTCATTGAAATTTACAAACTAACAATCACAAAGAAACATAAAATGGGTATTGAAACATCAACTGATGTATGGCTATATACGAAAATTCTGTCAAACTTGACAGCTTTGTGCTAAGAATGGTTGAGAAGGAAAAGAGGTGAGTGCAACATGTCAAATCAATCGTTTCTATAACAAACCTGATCTATTATAAACTTTTATTATACCAAATTTGTCGAGTCTCTAAAGGGGGAAGCTACATTAATGCACGGGGAAACTGTTAAAATATTAGTAAATGTCGGTCTAAATGTCGAGCAATAAATTCTTATAATAAATTCCTTTCAACTGAGCTGCCTTATAGCCCTCCAAGTGACTTCGGAAATGTGATCTGGTTTCAAATATTTAAATGAATTTTGAAGATGTCAGGTAGAACCTTGAGAAGACCATGAAGAGGGTTCAAAGCATCGTTGAAAGCAAACGTACGTACTTATTGATTGATACTGCTATGCTAAAGTAGACTGATCTCGGCACTGCATGGTATCACACTCTTTCAATGGCACAAGATTCTGATTGCGTTCTTTACTGACTGGAATGTTAGATCAAAGAGGACATAGCCAACAGAATTCTGTCTTGCATTATTTTTTTGAGCACTTGTTCCCTTGAATAATGTTGTATGCTCGACTTCCCATCTGTGAATACAACTGCCAGATATTTAAGAGGATGAAACAATACATGGTTGACGTGGGCACGGGCACAGGTAGCTTTTGAATTAGTTATGCTGGCATGAAATTGGAAGATTAACGCTTTGCAGGTACATTGTGCGTGTGTGAATATATGCGGGAATGCATCTTCATACCCCAAGAATTTTCTTGCCATTTTAGTTTCTATTTTTTGTTAAAGGATAACCATTTTACAAACACGTTTGACTTCCCTAACACTAGTTCACTGATGACCCCGTTATATTAAATATAGCTATAAGTTATTTGTTGACATAATTTTCCTTCAAGTGCGTGTTATTTCTGTTACATGCGAATAAAGGCATGCCTTGTGTTATGTTTTCACTCGTGAAAATGTCTCTCAAACATATGGGATAGTAATTTAGTAAGTGTTAAAGAACATAGCTTTTTCCGTGTTTGCTACAACCACTTTACTTTTATCTATCATAATCCAAACAACAAAAATCGTGTAACTAAGCTGATAGCAGTGGCAGAGAAAATAGTTGGTTTGCATTCTGCTGGCCCTTGCTAAAGTTAAATATCACATCAGCTTCTCTTTGGAAGTTGGAATGATAAGGAAGTAGAAAGGGTAACTAACTTTTGTGTTTCGTATTAGATATTGTGTAAATATAGCCTTACTTAAACTCCTCAGAAGAAGCAATCAATTTATATTGATGTATTGTCTACTTATTTATACCCTGTGAAAATGCAAGAGTAATTATCGTTCTCAAAAATAGGAAAAATTTGAAGCCCTCCACTAAGGATTGGCACTCTGAGTAAGGTTAGACAATTCCGTCGCAGTAAAACGTATTATACAATTTATTCTATACGTCTCTTGCGTTCTTTAATTTATTATATTTTTTGCTATCATCATAAGCTGTCAGTTTTGAGATATACATCGTTATAGAAATTGGTCTTAAGCTCTGTTAGTCTTTATGTCCTTGCACATCCTTGTAAACGATTGCTCCAAAATCGTTAGTATACATCATACCAGGCTTGATGCAAAACAACCCACATGTTCTTACCCTAAATCACTCCAAATCTGACATCTCTGCTCACTTATGGCAAGTAATCTCAATGCCAGAAGGTATACTACGTTAGGTATTTCGTAACAGTGTCTTCACATACAATAATAATGGGTGGTATGCACGAAAAAAAACTTCTTTAGAGTAATTTGTACTAGCTAGTGCATACTTTCCCTAGTTTTCACTTCAAATTGTTATGCACGGGGGTGTTTGAACAAACGGGACGTTAATTCGAAGCATAATGGCAATTTCAAGATCCAAGATAAAGACTTGAACAACAATTCTGAAAGTTCAAATATCACTGAGACATTCTATATCTAACTGGACACAACAGGAAAATACAAGAGGCCCCCCAATTACAAATAATGCCACTAACCAACGTCGTACCACTTCAATACATACGCGGTAGTTTAAAACAAGCAAATCAAAGTGAAAACTGCTTTGGGAACCCGAGAACGTGACTCGACATTTTAATCATTAGCAAACATTCATAGATACACAAGATCGGTTTTTATTGAGACAACGATGGATAGCAACACCGAGGTCTTGTTCCTGTGAGAAATTGTAACTCGAAGGGATATCACTTTTATCAAAGGACAACACGAATCCCTGGACGTCTACTATACTACAGGTTTTAATTATAATTTTTATATGTGTACAGTCCGTACATCCAATGATGATACATAAGCCGTGTTTGTAGATAATATTTAATAACGGAATCATTAGTGAAATGCAAAATGGCATTTCACTAATGATTCTGTTATTAAATATTATCTACAAATTTTGTAGAAACAGGAATCTTTTCCGATACTAAGCCGTGTTTATATGAAATCCTGCCTTCATCTAGTTATTACTCATAACAACAGCGTCGAGATATCGAGCGATGATGGTCGTCGCTATTTTCCACAAAACTCGACTGACACTGCTTAGTACAACATTAAGCCTGGCCCCTAATGATATTTGCATGCAAACTGTTGCAAAATATCGCAATCCTATGTAAGACTGTTGCAAAAGGTTTAGTGCTGGACTCTTGGCAATAGCGTGTTGAAGATCGACCCTTAGATATTCGGTAATCCGCATAAAGTTATGCCTCTCAAGTAGAAACAGTCGCTAAATTTCTACTTCATAAACTTTCAGACGGTTTGTATGATCTCTAAATAACCTTGTCCGGCTACACGTCCGACCGTTGACGATGTGCCCGTCTATGCGTATAGATGTAAACAAGATCTACAATAAATTTCTGTCAGCCAGGAAACGCGATAGCAGAAGTGAGAATTTGAATGTTTACTACCCGTCCAAGATATCTTCGCAGCTTACTTGATCAGAGCCAAGCAGAGACTTTCTCATTGTGGAAAGTTACTTCCTAGTATAGCGTTAATTGATACCAATTTTGTTGCTACAAGCATACTAGCTAGTCTACACTTGAAAATCCAACGCAAAACTACCTAGTTACTTTTGTGCATACCACCCAAAGTATGTCCTAGTCTTGAGTCGCAGTGAAAGAAAACCATATGTACTCTACCGTTGGGATACCCTCATGTAATCACAATTTATAATCTGACATATATAAACGCTGATACAAAGGTAAAAACAGAACAAGACACGGTTTACTTTGATAGGTGAGCACATTTAGTCCGAAATTATTGTGCAAAAGACGTAAACGGGATACAAAGTTTTCAAAATCAAGAAAGAAGAAATTTCTCTAAGAAGTGATAGCTCGAGGTGTAGTTTCACTACTAAAATGGGATATCAAAGACTATTTAACTGTCGAAGTCGACCTCAGAACGTACTAACTGTAATATTAGGAGACAGAAGAAGCTATTTTGGGTTGGAAGGGCTAAAATATTGGGAATAGGCTAATAGTCAACTTACGATAACCATTGCTTCACTGAAATGATCTGCTTATATAACTAATGCTCTCTTTTGCATAAGGAAATGATATTGGTTTCTTTTATGTTATTTCTTTGTATATCCTCTTTATGTCTTCTTACTGGCCACTACGTATATACCACACCTTGTATTAATTTATTGCTTTTAAAGTTATTGGATTAGCGATAGCCACAACAGCCAACCCTCCCCAGGGCCCCTGATAATAGGCCTTCATCAGAGTTTGGTAAACAACTTTTCTCTTTATGTAATTTATGTAGCCTTATTTCTAGGCTTGTAAATTTCTCACCCTAAAATTGACCTACGTTCCTCTAGACAGTGCTGCATTGCGTTATTGAAATATTGACATTTTTAAAGGGCTTTAAGAAAGTTTGTTTCATTTTTCAGGAAAATTGGGCGAGTTTCTTAGAGCTTAGACATTTGCTTTTAGTACTCGTATTGCATAAAAAATCGATGGTTCGTTTACAAGAACTTGTGTTATTTGTGTGCAATCTAGTGCAATCTACATTGTATAGCTGTTTTTAATTGCTGATTGAAGCATTAGAAATTGAAAAGATGGTTTTGAGAAACGCTGGCGATATGCTTTGTTTGCTACAGTAATTTTTGAAACTTAAAGATACCTTTTGTACTACGTTAGGTACAGTAGCTTAAGAATTTCGTCAGCAAGTAGATTTCCGCTTATATATTTGGGTTTAGCTGCTGATATGTATATAGAGTTCAAAAGTTTTAGTGCTGTCAGAGTTATTGATTAAGTCTTGCATATCAACTGTAAGTACTGTTACAATGATAAAAATCATACCATGAGGTATTTACTCAAAAAACAGCAGCTCTATTTGAAGGGTTTCTTGTTTTCTTCGTCCTTTGATTGCCCAAAGTATGAATGCCTTGAGTACTATCTTTAGCAACTAAAGAAACTGTGTTGAACTTTGGAACTTAAGTTCGTCATCTATTGACTTTCTGTCCATAACGTCCTGTCTATAATAATTCTTGCGGTAAACTTTACACAAATACATATTGAATAAGGAGTTATATTTTGCATGTTTTGTGGTTACTAAGAAGTTATAATGCTCACAGGAATGAGAAACAGCTAGAGCAATATTGACAATCTGTTTCAACAGTTACCAAATGATACATTTCGAATAATTTGACCAGTTGTCTAGAATAGGATAAGAAGCTGAAGGGGTGAGGGTCTGTGTGCACGAGACAGGCAGAGGATTACTTTTAAAATTTGATGAATAAATGATGATAGCTTTAAAAACTTGGGAAGGCACCTACCTGGTAAGGTGGGATTTCTCTTGTAATAGCTATTTAAAAACTATTTTTTGCTATATTGCGTGTTTTTACTGTATTTCTGCTCCTAATTTCTTTAGAAGACGCCCGTGTCTAAAAGTACATTTTTTAAGGCAAAGAATTTATGTGTACTATTGACAATTTAATTCTACCTATTCAAAGGGCTAGTTTAGTTAGGTAAAGTCCAATCACACCACATTTCTATGGTACTCTTCACTCTATGCCCACTATACAATTTTATATCTCAAATTTCTGTCAACATGTTCATCCATGTAGTGTATGTTGTGATTACAAAACTTTCTCGTAATTGTAAGACTCGTTATTTTGCATATTTGTATGTCTATAACCTGTCTACGTCGTAGCAAACTGTGCTGTTTTCTCACTATTATAGATTTCCGTTGCAGTCAAGTTCTCCTGTGAGGAAGAGTTACAAGTCTTGCAAACAGAATGCCAATGGCTTCAACAGAACTATTTAATCTGTACATTGGACTTACAATCAACTACAAAAAACCCAAAAGGTTACGTTCTCAGCAAAAGAGAAAGACCTAGGTGCGAGGTCTTGTCAAGAAGATTAGGATTAAGTAAATTTATGTAACTGGGAAGTCTGGTTATGGATATGGGAAACTGTGATTTTAAGGAGGCGAATTGGCGAATCAAAGAAAATATACCATAAGATAGAGATGGTCTTGAAAGATGCCAATGGAAACAATAAAATGTGTCCTGAGTCTGCTATGTAAAATCCATTCTCTTATACGGCATTGGATAGTGAATCAAACCATCATCAATTTAGAAGAAGTGGAGATGCGGTTCTACAGGGAAATGCTGAGAATATCATAGACAGCATATATGGCACGTCAGATACCTTTGAAAGAGGCAATCAAAAAAAGGAGTCTTTCAAAAAGGATCCGAAAAAGACCTTGAGTAAAAAGAGAAGGATAAGAAGATGTCACCTTAACTAGAAGTATCGAAGGAATGAGAAACACCTGAAGGCAAAGACCTACGTAAACTGAAAACATAAAATTTCGTTGACTGGATTTCCTTGGAATAATTTTCGATAATACTTTTTGATATGTCAGTGCACATCTTGGTGAAAACTTAATATTTCAGTAAATGTCAAGAAATTGGACATAATTTTAAGAATTTTCTATCAACAAAAAATGATGTTTAAGATACCAACTGAAGAAGACAATACAGTAGTAATATGGTTTAAAATATGCAATATAATGTCAAAACAAAGAAACTTACTAACTGTATGATAACAGTAACATTGACATTGTCAAACTTTAATAGCGTATATAACAATACAATTTTCTGTTACGCTCAACAATTCCATCTAATTTGTATGAGTATCTAAAAACCTACAGAATCATTTTATTTTAAAATTGTAAAATGGCAAATATAGATATTTTAAAATTATGTGAGTCACAAAACTAAAATAGAATCTAATGTATGAAAACAGATTTAAACTGGGTAAAATTTTAAATCTAAAAGTAGTCTAACATTTTTTAAACGTTAAGACGGACATTGCAGTCTCATCCACTACTAAGAAGATAATATTTTACATCAGTTTTAAATAAAGAAATGTTTCGATTGCTCCTCAGGTCCTAAAGAAGTTTATCCTACATCACTGTGGACGGATGTCCTCGGTCCAGTTGTTTTGGCTCGGCATCCTCTAACACGAAGCAAATCCATTTTGGCAGGATAGAGAGCCTTTGGGGTTCATATTTGTGTATCTTGAATACATTTTGAAGCCATTCCATAAAGTGCTTAAAAGGTGCCCAGCAAAATTTTACACTAAATTAGAAATTTAATTGGAAAACAGTGAGAATCTCTTAAAGTAGGAGAGATTCTGCCATACTTCAAGGATTGAGATACAATCTTTACAGCATAATTTTCACTCGCTGAATTTTCGTCATGGTATTATCAGGGAGACAATACAACATGCTATAGCAGCAATCAAAGGTGCTAAAGTTCTCATGCTTTTGACTGATTTCTTGCTTTTTTAGTTCCAGTTTTTAGAAGGACTATTTAAACCTTACTTCAGAATGATACATTTACTGCCATTTGGAAGATATAGATAGTCAACCTCTGTTTTCAGTGGACATGTTTCAGCCGAATCAAGAATAAATACTAATTTACATCTTTGGAGACTATGACAGGGACAACCCATCTACAGTCGGATTTCGACTAGGCAGAATTTTGCAAGTGACCTGGTTGCTGTTTACATCATCATTCCGCTCGCTAAATGACAGACAATTTCCACCAGCCTAACGGCGCAAAATTCGAGGAAGACAAAATAGAGAGGATGCAGTCACAGAACTGCTGTAGACCTATTAAAATTATTCTGCTTTTGATTGCTATTTAAGGAAGTTTCTTTCTTCATGTGTATTAAGATGAAAAATCATTTTATCACATTTTTTTTCCCCACACTATGGTCGTGGTTAGTAAGTAAAATACGAAACCCGTGTCGTTACAAAAACGTTCCTTAAGCTTGTTTTGAATTGCAGAATTTTGGCTTTAACGCGTACGACTACCATCTATAAAGAAAAGAGGACAGTAAGAAGCTGATAAACAGAATGGTTAAAGTTGGGTAAATGGAATACAGTAGCTCTGTAGTAGCCTCGAGAATATTACAAATATGGTAGGTAACTGGAAAGCAGATAACCTCTACAAACAGAGCAAAATTTAACTCAAGCCTCTTTAACTCAATGAAGTAAACACAAACAAATTACACAGACGTGAATTCGCTTGTTGTAGTTGGCATAATGTCTCATCACTCCCATGTCATTTGCAGTAATAGCTTGCACCCATTGTTCATAATTGGGTTTTGTACCTGGAAAGTTTGTTGGTGGTACAAAACAAGAATATTGCACGAAATAGCGAAAACATTGTATACTTAAAAACTTTTTTCGTCTGGCACCCCTCAGAGTACTAACGTCAGAATGACC
>JAAAKM020006967.1:0-10239 GCA_010016025.2 Alatinidae sp. Z8VKAUB7J3 | reverse complement strand
GCGATTAGAGAAGTAGAGTTTGTTTACATCGGACGTCACCTGGCTCGGTTGGTAGAGCACACGCTGTGATAGCGTGGGTCACGGACTCAAACCTCAGTCGTGACACATTTTTTAATCCTTTAGTGTAAGTGTGAATCATAAGTTTGAATGTAAAGTCGATACAAATCTATAAAAGCTACTGCTAGTTAAGAATATCAACAGTTTACAGCTTTAGACTGTTGTGGTCATTTTTTAGAGGTGTAAGCAATAGAGTACTAAAGTGTGACGTCACGATTTCATGAATACCAGAAAATCGTCAATATTTTGGACTCATAGCTTGAGAGGGCGTATCTCATTGATTGCTCAATGTATCATTTTCAAATTTGGACAGGTTATTTATGTCAACAAGAAGAAAGGAATGATTCAAAAAAATGATCAAATTTCTGATATTCATTAAATCGTGTTGTCACACTTTAGTACTCTTATGCTGTTTTGTTACCAACCTTAGAACAAAACATCTAATCAATTTTGATATTTGCGACCTATGTTTTTAATTTTGTCAAAGTAGATAATTGGTTTTGGTGATTTCTGTCTTTAGAAAGAGATATCAATTAACAGCATAGCGCCTTTTCCAGGCTCATAACCCTTTAAGGTGTAAAATATGGCTCTTATACGTACTAGTACATAATGTGTCGTACCTCCCCTCAATATATACATCATAAAATCCCAGATCTAATGCCGATCGGCATGATTGAACACTGTAATGAAAAATGAGTTTGGAGAATTGTGTCCTTTCCAATTTTAGGTCACTATCTACATTCCTGTGCTTAAATTGCAAATATCAAGATTCACGTAAGGAAAGGAAGAAACCTTGTAAAATTTGGTACATTCTCATGTTATTATCATGATTAAATTCCTTTTAAGTTTATGGTGCCTTTTGCATCTCTTCACGTGCATCTTTGAGCTCAAATTTTGTTGTTTTAAATATCAAAATTTTGAAAATGAGGAAATTCTTAAACCTTTTAACTAGTGTAATAACCAAAATATCCCTTAATTAAAGTATCTATATGTAATCGGAGCTTAGTAGATAAATTGAAAGCTGGCATATATCTTATTAGTACTGTCGCTTTTATCTAATAAAAAGCCACTATACTAGCCAACAGTCACAAAAACTCAATAAAACCGACTCGGTTGTCTGTTTAATGCGTGGTCTACAATCTCGATTTTTACGTGAATCGTCACGCCAGATGTTGACCTGATAAAAGTAAAGCAGACCAACTTTTCCCATTCACGCTAAGTAAAATTTAGATCTTCAACCTTATTCAAACTGAAGAACAATATTCTGTTCTGTAGAACGTTTAGAAATATTGGCATTCGTAATCAAAGAGGCAGCTTGCACCTGTGTTTCTAAGCAGAGCAAACATGGTACCTCCATACAATTTATTCCTGAGGATGCATTTCTTCAATACAAAGTTTTAAAGCAACGTTTCAATACTAGAAAGTAGCCGATCATGGCCCAGTGCTTATGAAGTATGACACAAGGTCAAGGTTAGAAGTATGAAGGCAATTACTGATTCTACGATAATATTTTAATCTCTAAAGTAATATTCATACTATAATTAAAATAGGGAATTTGAAATTTGATATATTAGTTCTATCCAATCCAACAATTTTTATTAAAAATATATAGAAGGCAAGTGTTAAATAAGGAAAGTATAATGAAAGACATGTTTAGCCCTTGCAAGATTAAAATTTATCCAAAAAAGTATTTTGATGTATAAGCGAAGCACCTTAATCTGCTCGTTTATTGTAGCTCGTAAAGGATATTACGTCACTTTTTCAATCAACGCCAACTATTATCAAACGAGAACCGTCCTATTTCTTCACTGTGCTGTAACTACTTATTTAGGGCCGCCGTCGAACTAACAAATCTTTTAGTTTTGAAAAGAGCACTAGTGAAGTAGAAAAGCAGATTTGATGAAACTTATTTGGGCAAAGCAAAGCATCAGAGAGAGCAAGAGTTTGGTAATTTGTCATTCTGATAACAGCTTTAATCTAAACGATAATGAGTCGGTGATTAGAGCTGAAGATTGCGCGCCAGAAGTCGTGTTTTTATCGCTGAAGGCAAGCACCCAGTAGATCACTAAATGGAGATTGGGCTTAAGCATTGCGGCCGTTGGTATGCAGAGAGCACAAGATCGAAAGGCGTAGAGAAAACTGTGGAGGCTACCCGCAAGCAGTGGTGTGAATAACTGACATCATGATGATGATGATAATAGCGATAATCATGTTTAATGAAACGAGCGCCTTAAAAACTACATTACCTGCTATAATTTTAAGACGAGACATTACTTTTCAATTTTCCAGGAATATGTTATTACATCTGATACGATCATCTTTTACTGCAAAGTTAATTGGTAAGACTTGTCATAACTTTAATTATATGAAACCAACAAGGATCTAATTTTATGAAGTACCAGTTTTGTTTCACTCTTTTGAAAGATCAAAATATTGTTTTTTGTATATTCCAGGACGTCGACCTATTAATGAAAATAAAACAATTTTCAATTCAAGGATTTAATGTACCTGTCGTTTTCTCTAGAAGAGATATCTTTCAGAACCTCCTCATTAGTGTAAAAATCAACCTTTCTGTCAGCAGAGCAATTCAAACATCATCAACTGTAGCTTTAAAGGGTGTCTCGTACAGATAACAAAGCTGAAATTATAGGCAAAACAAAAACATATTCCTCCGTAGTGTTACGTTCCTCCCAGGCAGTCGTTGTAAATGTCCTTGTGCACTTACTGTACTATCTAATATATCATCGAGAGATCTTTAACTCTAAAATTATACATAAACAACCACGTTTGTATCACCAAGTGTTTCTCTTTTATTTGGCAGCTGCTATTCTATGGCTACGTAAGAAACTACTATTTTTCTTTTGTATATCCTTAGCGGATCTAGCAGAGTTTGAACGGATTCCGCGCGTATAGCTGCACCCTTTGTACGGTTGCATGCAACAGTTACCGTGTGTAGTTGCATGCAACGATCAATAAAAATATGTACGAAAAATATGTACGTCTATATAAAAAGTAGTCACACGAAGACATGAAACGAAGTAAAGACAAAACAATTTTTTTGCATAAATTCATTTGCTTAAGCACACACCAAACATGTTGCTAACAATGGTTTTTGCACTATCTACTATTTGTAAAGGCCTTTTTATAGTATATTTATATGGTGCTTCTATCGCAGCATTACGTCTTTTCGTTGGCTCCTCACTCACTTCCAATTTTTTGCCACATCAAGATACTCTGTGGAACATGTCCATCAATTGCATTGTTTTGCAGCATTTTAAAATGCCCACAGACGCTCAGTAACATTGAAAATAAAATTGACGAGCCTTTGTTGATGAACGTTTGTGTGCTCTCCTAGGGAACCCTTTTTTAATGACATTACTGGCTCATTTCACTAAAGCTCTTCGTAACGGACAGAGTAGCTATACTCCCTTGAACTGTTGTTACAAAACGAAAACGAGGTGATAACAAAAGGGATTAACTAACTTAGCCAAGGGAGGTTTAGAGCATTGGACTATCATACATTTTGTCTGTAAACTTGCTCCGTTCAAGCACAAGGTGCGACTGAATTTTTAACTATTTAAACTCCTTCCATAAGTCAGTTCGCCAGGTAATCAACTCCTTCCCTTAATCCTTTTCTCCCCTTTTTGGGGTTCTTATATTTAACTCTTAATAATTTGGAGTGTGCAGGAATTCATTAGTATAATACAATAAAATCTTGCTTAATTGCCTTATTTCACCCTGGACATTTAAGGAAAGACTGAAATATATCATAACGATTGCAAGCTGCAGAAATATTGATGGATTGCCAATAATATGTACGGATTGTGATCTCGTCAATATATAGTACAATGTTTAAATCATTGTCCACAGACGTTAAAAAGTATTGTCAGTATACAATATTATTGCCAATATAAATGAGCGCCACTGGGTCGCTTTATCGCGTTACTGTTAAGTCTTTTCTGATAACAGGGGTCGGTATATGACTGTAGACATCATAACAGACTAAACGTTATATCTTGTTATTTGGCATACAGTTCGCTCTCCGCATAATTGCATGCAACTATACACGGGAGAAAAATATAATTTTTTAAAAATTCCGAAAAGCGAGCAATTCGCTTATAGTTACATGCAAGTTGATGCAGGGTAATTCGGTATTAGACAATTATACTTAACTGGCAAAAAACAACAGAAGGAAACATTAGAAAGTTTTTGCCTCTTAAGTTTGAAAGATGTGCATTCGCAAGGGATAGCAAGAAGGCATCCCTACCTTTGGAAAGCGCTTGATAATATCAATATTGGTAAACGTGGCCAAATGTGATCATGTAACAATGGTGTTACCCCCTCATTCCATTAAACGATCTTATCAACGTCTTTGTCTGAAGTGAAAAATGACAGGCAAACGTTTTCGACGGGAATTCCAAGAGCATCCTATCCCGAGGAGTAAAGGGTCGAAGGTCATGTAGACAGTCGATTTATCGTGTTATGATGGTTATGATATATCTAACGAGAAGGAGAGATGAGGAGACGCCAATTTATATTTTTGGCTTGATTTAGGGTCAGCCACAAAGGAGATCATCTAGTTGACTTTAGTTATAACTTTAGTTTAAAGAGACAAACAGCTATGCTATGTCACATACAAGAAAAACCATATTTTACATCTCACGGTACGACTCAAGCACAAAATCTGCTTGCTATTTTCTTCTACTAACTACTGCAGAAGCTAAAAGCTAGTCTTACCATCAGAACGTTGTTATCCTGCGACTATTGTGTCAGTTAAGCACATTAATTGTCAGCACCACTTTATTCTGAGTTTTCTAATTGTGCCTACGTGGTAATTGTGTAAACCTCCTGTCAACAGGCAAACAATGACTACCCCTTGTATGACTACCTCCCTTTCTGCTGATTCCCAGGAGGATCTAGTCATTTTGTTGATTTCCTTAACCTCATCAAAACATTACTCTTTTGAACTCCGTTTTAGTATGAAATGGGCCACATACAGTCCCTTGCCTTTCTAAAGATCGACATAAACTGGAGATTTGCAAGTTTATAAAAATTATCTATCGAAGTAAGTTAATGAAATGTACGTCATTGGCGAAAATTCGTCCACTTTTTTGGAAGCCATTGCGTCACAAAGATGCGCAACGTATGACATCTGAACTTAAACAATCCAGAGATATATGAATTGATACTAGTTTTAAAGAAAAAGACTGTGACATCAACAACATCATCAAAAAAGACGATCCAACTGTTTATGGTTCTCACTTCATTTTTCACGCTTGCCTATGTCAGATACGTAATACATATGCCGATGACAAATACCTTATACCTTTGCCGATGGCAAGTACCTCATACCTTTGCCGACGACAAATACTTAATACCTATACCGATGACAAATACCTCATACCTATGCCGATGACAAATACCTTATACATGTGCCAATGCCAAATACGTCATACATATGCCGATGACAAATACCTTATACCTACGCCGACGACAAATACCTTATACATATGCCGATGACAAATACCTCATACATATGCCGATGACAAATACCTCATACCTGTGCTGATGAAAAATACCTCATACCTATGCCGATGACAAGTACCTCAAAACTGAGACGTTAAGGCATAAGGTGACAAGAGTAAAAGCTAAATGTCAAAATATTCAAATGTGCTATTAATGCGAAAAAAGGTCATAACTATTCAGAAATCAGGACGGTCGAAATCTACCCCCTCAATGTGAGATAGGATCAAGGAAGTTATGAAGATGGCATCCTCTTGCATATTCAACTCAAATTGCATGAAATATCAAAGTGTTCAAATGACCCTCTTTACTTTGGCAAAGTATCTTAACTGTTTTTGTGTAATTGGCCTAGGCAGAGGTGATTCTCTTTACCATCATAAGGATGCTCTTGTCTGGTGCTCTCTTTGCACATGAATTACAACCGATGATTGTATAATGCTTCTCATTTGTCAATCATTATGTTCATAAACTACTTAGTAAAATAGAAATTTGCTACCACAACTAAGAGCCTGGGGCCCATTCCTTTGTGGAGCAAGATTTTACTAACTGAACTAAGGCGACTAAGTTGTCAGAACGATCTTTGCTCTTGTCGCTGTTTTGTCAACAGTGTTTGATGGTTATGTAATGTAGATCTCTACAGTGTTTGACTTTCTAAATCAATGCTCTGAAACATGGTCACGAAAAACAATTAAAAGGTGCTTATATGCATTGATGTAGATTCTATGTTTTAAATCAACCACACCATTTTAAAATAGTATCGAAGATTAGCAAAGAACAAGAAAATTGACATAATCTGACCATTATAATTCAGCAAATGATCCCGAGAGTACCCAGTTAAAGTTTTGTATATACATATTCTAATAACAGATACGATGAATTTCAGCTGGCTCGACACGACTCTTGTAAATTGTGCAACAGTTTGCCATGAAAATCGATCAAATTTTACAGCGTTCTTTGTCACAGGCTGTAAAAAACCTGCTCAGCTTCTTATCTTAACACTTATTAAAAAATGTAGGTTATGTGGTCGGAAAATAAGTTTTTCTTTCCATCAATATTTCGGGGTTTAAAAAGCTGCGGCTGTGCCATGGGCAATGGATTACACATTACAAACCACATCATTACAAAGCATGTACACCTGATGTTAAAGCTGGCCTATAGGAAATATACAAAGGCGAATACAACAACGAGAAGCCGAAGTACGAAGACAAGGTTAATTAATAGTCGCTCTAATGGCTAAGTCTTTGAAGCTTTCAAACCAAAAACAAGTTAACTCAATTTCATTAGTGACCCCTCAACTGGCATGAAATTGGAAAATGCATTGCTAATTATCGATGGAACAGTCTTGTAGAGCTATTCGCGAGTAATCAAGGTAAGATTTTGTAAGCATATTTCTTGATCGCATTTGAAGCCAAGTCAAACAAAACAACAAATCTCTTGCAATGAAAACGAATAATTACATATTATTACAGAAAGTGAGGTATATGGATCTGTTTTTAAGGACAGGTTGAATCACGAGAGCTGCACTTAACCATGTCTTTCCAAGACTCTATCCATATTAATCAGCTGCAAAGAATAGGTGTTAGTTGAATTTTCAAGACATTATTTTATGCACTTGGATATTAAGGATACAAAAGCTATCAGTTGAATGCATACTTTCCATTAAATAAGATCCAGCAACCTGTTTGAAGTGGAGTAACATTTGATAAAATACAGTTCACCGAATATAGCTTCTTAGGCCTACACATTTTTTGCTTTGCCCCGCTACCATTGAGCTTACACAATTTGATATGAGGTTATCGAACATGTTTAGAAAATATTTGACATTAAGAAGGAAAAGCCTAG
The DNA here is from genome assembly GCA_010016025.2 of Alatinidae sp. Z8VKAUB7J3. Taxonomy (NCBI): domain Eukaryota; kingdom Metazoa; phylum Cnidaria; class Cubozoa; order Carybdeida; family Alatinidae; species Alatinidae sp. Z8VKAUB7J3. The sequence continues at coordinate 2,817 of JAAAKM020006967.1, read as the reverse complement.
AAATGGTAAGAGAGTGTCTGCTTTAAAAATAGAATGCCAGAGTGAGAATGTGGAAGAAAGTCGGTCAATAGCTCCCTGTGGAGTGTGTCACAACTCTTGAGCTTTGTAGATGAGGCTTTCAGTGTGTCTGCTCACACAAATATTTAGTTGCGTTGACAAGCATTGATTACGGCTAATGGGTGGGGGAGATTAAAAATTACGTCATATCTGCACGATCTAAGAAATGTGAATGACAGAAAGAGGAGTTGTAACAATCGCTACAAGAAGTGAAATGGGTGCCCTTTGTTTCAAACATTTCTGAGAAGGCCTTGAGAAAAGTATCCCCAACAGAATATCAAACGTCTTCAAAACCATATATTATCACGAAGGCATGTACGGAGGAGACGTCATGCGACATCATAATCCATGAGAAACTATTTTTGTATAAGCATTATCGCGAGTTAAATTAAGAAAGGCTTACACACAAAGGTTATCGGAGTTTAAAGTCACAAGTAACCTTTCCAGGAATTTATGATGCCCAAAGGAATCAATGTTAATGAAGAAGCACTGTTTTATCCGCTTTTGCAGTACTAGGTTTTGAATAAAATAGATCATGTAAAAAGTGTAATAGAACAATAATTTATTCGTACAAAGTTTATAGTGGAAAAATATTTTTACTTGTGCATATCGCCATGAGCTGACGCCCAGAAGGTTTTTTACAAAGGTCAAGAGTAAGAAGCAAATATTTAACACCATTTAAGATTTCCATCGTGGCTCATAGTATGTAAAGGTTGAGGAACAGCAGTTTTTCAAGTTTGTAGACTTGGATTTTGAACAAAATATCCTTTTAAAAACAGACAGTGACAAGAAGAGACATTGTGAAGACCTGATGATCTTTCCCTTTAAGCATCAGGAAAACGGTTAAGTGCAATTCGCGCTTCGCTTTATGATAGAGTTACGTACAGAGGTATAAAGGTAGCTCTACAGTCTCAGCACAGATCTAAAGGTACTGAAGGTTTCTGATTTTAGTTTAGCCAATTTTTAGTGCCAATCTGTAGGTGACCTGAAGAAGTTCTTTAGACCAAACGCTGTCGATAAAGTTTCCTTATTAGGTGTTTTATCTACTAAAATAACAGACTCGTTTAATTGTTATGTTTACCACAAAATTAGCGTCTAACTATTGTCAACGATTTGAAAGGTACTGAAACCTTGTCACTTTGGTTAACAAGCAAAAGCAGTCGAGGTGTCACAAGGCATTAGCCATGCAAGGCACTAAACACGTCTCATTTGCAGATATAGATTTCTCGTCATGGTTAACGTTTTGAGTAATGTAGCATCCTGATTGCTTCCAGCTTATTATTTTTTTGTCCATGTTGGTTACAGTTGTCTGCATAGTTCCACACCAACAAACTTTCTTTAACATTTACAACACATCTTACCTTGCATTTAATCTCGATGCCTCTTCTTGTCAGTTTAGATATCTAGCGAAATTATCGAGCGTTTGTGTTGCTTCCTATCCCTCGTTGTTGACCCAAACAACTTCTTTGTTAGGGTCTGAGAATCAAAGCAAAAATTCGTCCAGGCCTTCAAAGTCACGTGATACTGTTTACCACTTGGCTTTGTTAATCCAACTTAGAAGGACTGGTACATGAAAGCATGACACCTAGCGAATGTGACGTGCTTGAAAGTGACCATCTATTGATCGACTATGGTGCAGTCCAATGAGCTTTGCGTTGTTTAGTAATTTTGGACTAATGTTACCTGCATGAGCAATTTCGCCCTCCAATCAAACGTCTTTCCTGGGATGAATATGAGTCCCTCGTGCGTGACATATGACGTGCAACACGTTATATGGTAACATGCAACTTCTTTTATTATACCTACTTGCACGCTTATTATCGTCACTGGTTTCAGTAATCCTCTTGATAATTGGTGGTGATCAAAACTTGTGAATAAACTTCCACCTAACGAGGCAATTATTCAATACCACTTTTATGATTTATAAGAAGGATTTTCTGTCAAAGCAGACTTTAAATGTTCCATCTATCATGTAGATAATTATCAGCTGGTCAAGAGATATAATGTACGTACAGACGTTTTAAGCAGTATTTTGGCAGCCAAGGTCACGTTTATTATTGTAAACTTGTCTGTGATTAGCAAAAGCGAATTCTGAGGCTTTCAAGAGCGGGGGATAGCATATATTTGTCTTCAAAACCTATCCTCTGTCAAAATCTCCAGATTAGTTGACGACAAAAATAGTTAGTTATACGTGACTTTTAATACTATTTAGAAAAATTTACAAACAGTCTTCTATCGCGCTTATTCCAGACCTTCAGGTATGGTTTTTGTTTCACCCCCAGTGCTCTCAAAGTTTGTAAGTTTTTTCGGGAGTACATTCTTATGCATGTGCTACTATGAAGGTCGAGAAGCAATTGAAACACTAATTACAGTTTGTTTACAATACAAAAGATGACAAGATTTGTTTCTTTCTAAATTTTAGCAGTGTAAACCTTTTGCTTATAAAAGCTGACAGCAACGAAAATTTAAGTCTTTTAAAAACAGTTTGGCTATTATAAACTTAGTTTATAAGCAGTATCTTTACTGCAAAAGTATCTTTAGACCAGTAAAGGAATTATATGTAATATCAATAACATTTTTATTAATTTTGGAAAATTTGCGTATTTCATTACTCTTCTCTCTAGGACAACGCAGCTTCGTCGAATAAAGGAAGATTCCCTTATTACAAAAGAACCAAAAATCCTACCTTACGTCTATTTATTATAAGGAATCGGGAAACATTTTCGGAAAGTTACAAATATAGCATTTTATACTATCGAA
>JAAAKM020006965.1:0-10240 GCA_010016025.2 Alatinidae sp. Z8VKAUB7J3 | reverse complement strand
ACACATTTGCATCTGGACCGAGCGTGCTAATCAATAAAACATTGCACAATAAAGTGACATGAACATTTGCAATGCATTACATGCTGGTGAGCGCAAAAGAATGCTCCATACAGAAGCGCCATAACGTATGCTGCACCTCATTTTGTACACTTCTATAGCAATCAACCGCAGCAACGTTCTCTGCTGAGCTGGAACACAGCAGGACTATAAACCAGCCTTAAGTCAACACTAAACTGCTCGTAGCAGCATAAATTGTTGCACGAAAACGAACCTTTTGAAAACGCTCCCATGGTGGAACAAAGCCAGATTAAGGTGATTGTACCGTTTTAGAGTGGACACAGAACTTTGGGATCGTTTTCGCAGTTTCGCACTTTCGCAGTTTAGCGTTGGGTTAATAAAGACAGACATTAACAACAGAAATTATAATGTTGAGCATTTTCAAGAACCAAAATAGAACGAATAAAGTATAATAACTCATTCAGGTTGAAGCAAACGAAATCATCAGGCTGCTGTTGATTTGACAATTCTACTTTTAATCATGTTCTACGATAAAGCACCTACCGTTGTCTCACATGGTTCAGTAAATTGTAAATTCTGTTGCCAAGGCCATTTTTCCACCATATTTCCCCGCCAACTGCAATTAGTGACAGTATAATACCAACAGCCAAGACAAGGTAAACCCCAAGCATTTCTTTAACATCAAGTCTTGATTGAGACACTAAAAGTATAAATTCAAATTTACTAAATCAATCAAAAGTGTAAGACATCATAAGTCTTTCTATTTGATAAAATGCAGATTACAGATGAATGAAATTATCAAACATTCTTAAGTTGACTCTACGAATTCGAATATTGTCATTTAAACTGTTAAAATGTTTCTTTTAAAATTGTATGTATGCATGTCTTATGCCTGCAGCTATCTACTATCCATCAGATTTTTCAGAAAATGTTTTGTGATATGACTTTTGACCGAGCTTTATTATCAAGCTTTACTGTCCTAACGGATATAATATTTATTCTCGAAAAGGACTACAAACACAAAACATTAAATAAAAAACATTTCATCATATATGCAAATACAGGCTAGATTGGTATGTTACTGTTTCTCTCACTCTTAAAATGTTCCTATCTTCAGTGCCCATTGCCTAATGCACATGAAAATGTAATCAGTCACATAAGATAGAACCAACTAGAGACGAGTTTGCCGTAGGCATCTTCTGCTAGCTTACCAATAGCGTTGCGATGGTTTTACAATTGACTGGCTTTTTGTCTTTTATCCGGTGCATTGGTACCATCACTTAGATATTAAAGAGTCTGTACGCATCAAACGGTGATCTTTACGTTAGGAAATAAGGATTCACTCCACCAAAATAAAATTACAAGAAATATAAATGGAAATTATTTCATGAAAGCAAATTTTAACCATCTTCAAAGCTAAAGTAAAACAATTTATGCTATTTGTACTTTACCTTCTTGCTGCGTTTTTGGACATTGATTTCTATACTCCCACCATTTCCTTTCAAAGGATTCGGTTACTCCTTTTTCTTGTAAACGAAGAATACCAAGTGATAAGCTATCGACAAATTTTGAGTTCAATGGAAGAGCAAAAGCAAAACTCATTGGTTGCAGGACATTTGGGACTGTAGAAGAAATGAAAAGGAGTAACATTAGCATCCGCCTATTTACTTTACATATATAGATATATGAAGGTCTGCAAGGTTAAGAAAGTAAAAAAATTCTTAAACACAAATTACTACATGAGAACCGACCCGTAGCTGTAAATGGCATTTCTGGGTGTAAATCCTTCAAATTTGTTGCTCCATTTGAAGTTTCAATCCGCCGCACGTAAAGACTTTTCTCTTTCTTTTAACATCTAATTATGTTCAACCCTACCTTACCAATCTTAGGCACCTTCTTATCTAACCATTTTTTTAAATATATTGTTGTTTAAAAATGAAGTACGTGATATAAAAATTGAGGATAAGGTATGCATAAATCAGAGATAAGGAAACAAATTGCTAATTTTGTAACTGTGACTTTGTATACGAGCTATTGGAGAAGTTTAATATGCTTATCCTTTCCCTCAAAATATTCACAAAGTTTTCCTGAAAGACAAGAAAGAAGAGAAAGGAATGCTTCAATGTTACAGATGTGAAATTGTTGCAATAACTGAATTGATAAGCTAATAGAAAATATCTTGAAATAACCTACTAAGAGCTAACTCGCAAGGCTTCCGTCCAGCAATGTATTCAAGAAAAGGCTTTTCACCGATAAACCCTGTCTTTCCTTCTCGACACTTTTTAGATCCTTCAAGATGATCTTTGACAAAAAAATTGGCTGCTTTGATGTCATTCCAGACCGAACGATGAATGGGAACGCTTGATATGTTTAAAACATGTGCAATGGCACTATCTTTGATGACCGTCATACGGTAGCCCTGTTGCCGTGCAGCCTGGAGCGAATCCACAGGCAAGGACGTATCCTTAAGGGTTAGAAACGAGGCTAAATTGGCAGTGTATGTAGCATTCCATATAAGGATACAAAACCAGAAACAGCATGCTAGTACTCGTCCTGGGTAAGTCAAAGAGAAAACATTGTTTAACTAACTAACAAGAAGAGTGATAGTTCCCAATAGTTAAAGCACAATTCGTACACTTACAAATTGCGAAACAGGAGCATTACAGTGCATCCAAGGCTTAATTTATAAAAAACAGATGTGTTATTCTTCATCTTCTTGAATTTATGACTTCAAAATGAAATTGTGCAACTTTACTGTAGCTTCTTTTAAATATAAGTGTTAACGGTACATATCAAACTTTCAAGATAAAGAGCATTAAATTTTTAAGTTATTTTTTAACGAGAACAGTGTCTTTGATCACCCATCTTAGGCAGTTTATTGACGTCTGGTGATATGGATTTAATCATTTACATCAAACCATAATTCTGTGCCAATCTTCAGCGAGCCGGATTTAAAAGACCACCGAGCCGGCCGTAGTTTTCCCACCTCTGGGCGTACTCTTTAAGAATAGTGCTCCTGCAACTGTGTGAGAAACCGTCCGCCAGCTATGATAAAATTTTGTCTTAACAACCGACTAAATTGTGCCTATGTAAAAAATAGCCTGGATTACTTTATCATTACCCCTTGCCGTGCGAGAATAAAGCTTACCATTTCTAATTACGGGTAACCAAAATGTAGAAATAGTTACTCACAAATGCATTCTTGCTGGAGTTAAGGAAAGTTAGCAATTTTTGTTAGTGAATTATATTTACCTGAGAGATTCCTCGGCGTATGATCAGCGCCTTGTGTCAATATACAAGCTAAACAAAACCACAGACTGTTGAACAAGCTAAATTCGTCTCCCTTTTCTCCTATTCGCTTTTGCTTCTGCCTCCACCCGTAAGGGCTGTATCTGTCAAGGACATGCACGATGAGTGTTACAACAAACCAACTGCAGAGCAAGAGGCACCAGGCAGGCAATGTGAATGGCAACATAAACTGGGTAAGATCCAACTCTCCCTTTTCCTTTTGCCGAATCATCAAGGCGACTGGAAAATGCATTAAGGGTTTGGTAAAGACAACGGAGCGTTGGCGTTTAGCAGACACAATGACAGGATTGAGAATGATGTCGGCAGCCTGACGGAAGAAAAAGGAAAGTCCGATATTTATTATTTAATGACAACTAGTAATTTCCTGTTCAACACAAATAGGCGTAGAAACTATGGTCTGCAGTATCTACAGAAAGTGTTTGTTTAGGTAATTAGTGTTTTGTGTGAAAAGTGTATCTTGATTTATTAAAACTATTACATTTTATCAAACAAAATATTTATATTAAATGTTGATAAGAGTTCTAGGGCTTGACAGCAGGCATTATTGCAAGCAAAATTGGGAAGAAAGTTTTTGTCTGAGGTTCTTCAGAGTACTGTCTTGAGATGGAAAAATAAAAGACGAAACGGTATACAACTGTGTTTTTTTATATTTTGGCTGATTCAAGAGTGGCTCATTGAAAAATGTTTCTATAAAATTTCCACATTAATTTTCTACCTATTCTAACAATCGCACTCTCAGAAGTGTCAGACAACAAACGATGCAAAAAAATTTTCATTATTTCCTACAACTGTTATTTTTGTGTTAACAGGGAACTTGGCCTTCAACATTTTCTAAACTCAAGCTTTAACAATTTTTTTTCGCTCCAAGAAACTGGTTTTGAGACTTACTGCTGACGAGACGTGTACAACGGTCTACAACACACACTCATGCGCAGGGAGACTCAAAATAGTAATGTACTAGTGAGATTTTTAGTCGTACATTAGGTCATACTGGAATTCCGAAGCAGATAGTGAAGTACGTCAATAAAAGAATAAAATATGAAAAGGAATTCTAGGTAAATCTTCTTGAACGGATTTTCACATACCCCATTTGTTAACTGTTGAACAAGGGTGTCCATATTGCTGTCTTTGATAAGAGAAATTGTAAATTTCAAATTCAGGTCTTGGCATAATCTCTTCAGAACGTCATAGCTGTAACCACTGAAAGTATATGTGTCATTATCATTCACTTTCTGAACCAATACAAAGGGATGTTGCTACGAAAGAGAGCAATGTACCAGTCAGTTGTTAAGATCAATATTTGAAAGGCCTGAAAAGTTGCTTGACATATCACGAGATATCACTTACAAAAACTTTTATTACTAGGAAATAGACGCCCACGGCTTCGACTTCGTCTAGCCATGGTGGAATCTGAGTAAAGAGTAATCCCGTTGGGGAAGGACCAAGTTTATCTAGGGAATAAGTTGTATAATAATAATTTATCATCAATGAGAAGTTTTGTTCGAAAATAGATTATTATTTTCAGCTATTACATTCATTTTGACGTAATTTGTTCACATTATGAAAAAATGTGTTTCATGCATTGATCAAAGTGTTCAATAAATTATTTCCGGAAATGACAGTATCCTGACGATGCTGAAGGTCAAAACACAAAAAAGGACCAGACAAGTCCTAGATAATCCAGTCTATATGCCCCATGCAAAGTTTGGAGTTAATAGCTTGGTAAAATGTAGAAAACTCAACTGAAAAACCTATGAATTTGCAAGACCCCCCCTCCCCCCTCGAGTTCGTCCTGTCATAAGAATCTTTGCTTCGCTCGAAACTTCGTGTCTTTTACTCATATTAATAAGGGAAACGGCATCTATTGTACAGTATGTTATAAACTGGCCTAAGGCATCCAAATCACAGATCCTATATTTCGTTCGTCTCCAGAATATCTTCTAACAGCGGAGTCTCATCAGCAGACCCTAACAGTGAATATCTTATTCAACTCAAAAACAAAAAATGGAAGTTCAATCTCTCTTGGTTAATTAACATAGCTCTAGGAGGACGTTGATACAGAAAATGTACACAAACAGACAAAAGACATCACAGAAATAGCAGAAAAACGACAATAAACAGGGAAAGAGGATATCAGGAACAAGAAAGAATCTAGGCGAGAGCGGTAGAAATATTTGTAAGTAATTTCTTATCTGCACTAAATAGGGACTCAGCTGAAGCCTTGCATACAATATCTGCATATACTGACCTCTCCAGCGTTTTTGGTCTACACCCTTATAAAAACATTAACCGTTCAAAACAGTGACAAAGTACCTGTTCCGTTGATTTAACATGAAATCATATAACGAATCTCCAAAGCTTCAAAAACTTCTATTCTATTCAAATACAATGAGACAATCTACCTAGTAAAAAGCGGAGTCAAAAGGTAGTCGTACCGATAAAACCAGGTAACAATTATTTTCGAATTGATGACCTTTTAAATGAAACACTTGGATAAATAATAATAATTGATAATGATGATAATAATAAATAATAATAATAATAATAATAATAAATATAATAACGTCAGAAATTATCTACGTATCAATTCTATCTATGATTCTCATGAAACAGCAGTACATTTGGTCAGATACAGTTACCTGCATCGCAACTGCACGGATTGTCCTTTCAGTGGTCTTGAAGACAGGCAACTCTCTGTTTTGTTTGATTGCAGACTTTACATGCAGTCCTTCCAAAGTACAGTATTGTCCAGCCTACAATAACAAGTAGAGTGCTAAAGTGTCAGTCTTCTTGCTGATTGTGTCCTTACGCACTGATAGTTAGAGAGTGCTAGTGTATGACGATTAATGTGATTGGACTAGTTAATTCCTGTACAAAAAGTGGACTTAAACTAATAATATTTCTCCATATTTATATGTGAGATTTTAAATAACTAACTTTTATGAAAAGAGTGTAATTTTCTGTTAAGGACTTTCTCTTTTTATCATACTAACCCTATTAATGTCTTCATATCGGTGTATTTCGTCACTTGCTGATTTATCTAAATTCAACATATGTTTTGCTTTCTATTTTATGTTGCTTCATTGCGACTTGACACATGTCAACCCATTTTATTTGCTTGCAATTTTAATCAAAACAATTCAGCGTTGTGCATGATCTTTTACTGTTTTACCATTTAAAATCAGCATTGAAGATCAAGAAAATAGAAAATATTATTTTGCGTAACACCTGCCACATGCGTTACATAGGTAGCCTACTATTTGCATATACTGGTATTTTTGTTTGATGCGTGCGTATCTTATGCATGCTAGATATATTTATGTCAAAAGCATTTGACACTGTAGATCACAAAATCCTAATAAAAGAAACTTCAAATTTATGGTACAAGGAACATCGAACTCAAGTAGGTTGAAAATTATCAGTATGTAACCCTTGAAGTCTAAGGTTAGACTGATTAAATACGGTGTTCCGCACGGTTCCATTTTAGATTCTAAAATAGATGACTGGTTTGGAATCAACAGATGATTTCTAAATGTTGACAAGACAAAATATGCTCTTTTTTGTTCAGTAAAATTAGAGAACAATCTTTCGCTTAGCTTACATTCCTTATCAATTGATAAACAGTCGATTAACCGTAACAGGATGGCAAAATTTCTTATTGTGTTGTTGGATGAGAACCTAGACTCTGGAGAACCTGGAATCAACTGCAATGTAGAAAGTTCCTTAACAGTATAGCGATGATAAATTTATACATTTTTCCACATTTAGTTTTCTTGCCGAAACCTTCCATGGGGTTGTGTTTCAACTTATAAATTATGAAAATTACACTCACTACAAAAACGAACGAGTGATTTCATACGCTTCCAAAAGATCTCATACTCGGCCAATAATGATTAGTAATAGCACTTTAAATGTTTACCAAATTGATCCATACCAAGTTCTTTGCCTAATGCATGAGGCATATCACAATAAATTACCAGATTATCTACGACATTACTTCAAAAATGTAGACCGTAAGGCCTTACAAAATTCCCAATATTTACTCTTTGTTCTAATGGACGTCAGGCAATTAAAAACAATACTTTTAGCATTTCTAACAGGAGTCCACGTATTTGGAAGGGTTTCAATAAGGACCTGGGTGGTCTAACACAGAAACGAAATCCAAAAAAGCAATTAAGGAAATGCTATTAAAGAGAATGCAATCCAGTATATCCATTATATGGTAGATTAAAATCCTCTTGAAATCAACCGTCCATGAACACAACTTGACTTTGTGTCGAAACGAAACCCCAAATGGGTTGCCATGAAAAGGTCAATTACTTATACTATAGACCTTCTGGGCAATCCATATAATCAGTAACTATTTAATACACTCGAAAAGTGTTATGTATTTTTTCACTCTCACTTGTAGCTCTTCGTATTCCATATAGATCGTGAATGGTAAAATAAATCATTAGAAATGAAATAACAAAATGCAATGTATTTGCTTGACATCGATTATCACAAAAAAGCGAATTTAAGAAAATTTGCTCTTAAATGAACATTTTTTGACACGATCAAAACAGAAGCAGTATAAGGAGACAGCATAATTTATGTATATCATTACACATTTCTGTTCCTTATTACGAATGGCAAGATGCAATATAATTCCAATAGTAATACGTACCACAATAAACTTGTTCTTTTCAAGGACAAGTAAGTCCAGAATGGTGCGATTTCTGTCCTGGTTTTTTCCAAGGCGCAACCCTCCTGAGATGCCTTCATATTGCAACTGAATTTAAAAAGAAGTAGACAAAACCCTAAAGGAAAACCTTGTTAAAGTAATCAAAACGAGTGTAATCATAAGTGAAAAGAGTTAGAATGCCTACTATCAAAACAACACACTTTAATATGAAGTATGATTGTTATTAGTTCAGACAGACATCATCATCTCTGAAACGTTTGCTTGGATCTGAACTATTTGCAGACGTTATCTCTGAAAGTAAATATAATTATGAATGTTTGTGTACATTGCATGATCAAAACACAAGGTTTGGAAACAACAGTCTCTCAAATTTGTTGTAAAATATTTCATTTACGTTAGTCAGATCCAGCGATAAATCTTGACAGCTGATTTGCTCGGGCATGGGTTACCTTAATAAAAAACGTGTATTAAGAAATACCAACATGCCCTTGGGACCAATCAAGAATTACGGTGCTATTTACAAAGCTGTATATTTTGTTGCGTGGTATATTCAGTCACTTAGTTTAAACGTTGTGTACAGCCAACAAAACAATCTGCAAATGGAAGTGAAGAAATTGTGTCATTCTGTCACTTGTCTGCATTACTTCTAATGTTATTGTAGACACAATAAAGGGGTGGTTCTGAAAATGATAAACTTTTAAACGTAGTTTAATGAATTTGTTTTCTTTTATAAAATATAACACTTTACTGCATAACTAAAAAATTGAATATGAAATAGCATAATCTACTTTTAATGTACAAGCTAAGCAAGTTACCTTGAAATTAAAGCCTCCCTTTACTTTCCGGTCACAGGACAGAATTGTGATACAAATTGCTAATTTCCGCGAAATGTTTGAGCTCGAGACGTTTTCATCTATAAAGATTGCTCCTAAATATTCATTCTAGATTTACCAGTAACTCAGTAAAAGTGGTAACCAGTAAAGCCTTAGCTTACCATTTCTTCCTAGACATACTTTTAGGATAAGACTTTACTGTGACAAGAGCGGTAGCCCCTCACGCCCTAACGTGTGTGCATCTTTATACATGCATTTTTTCACACAAATAAATGTCGACATTAATACATTAGGGCCGATTAATCTTTTATTAATGTTATATATTACAACAAACCTTTTGCAATTCGCTTCGAACTTTCTCTGCATTTGATGCAATCTCTGTTTGCGACAAAATAGAGCTGTTGGCATGAGCCGGGGTCCAACTGCCATTGATGATTACATTGTTAATTGCAGTTGTAGTCATAAGAAGAGCATCGTGTAATAAAGCCACTTCATCCTTCAGAGAAAATACAAATAAGTAACACTTGAACATTAGGCTAAGCGATGAAATAACTATAAACTTGCATCACCTCAAACTTTATTAAGTAATTTTTAACCATCATAGCAGGACAGTTGTAGGTTGCGAGTAACATCAACTTACCGGTAATGTATCTTTACAGTAGCTTGTTTTAGCGCGAAGATGCTTTAGGAGCCTGGGACCAGGCGGTCGACTTGTTGAAAGTCTATATCCAACAACTCTATCCATTGGGCTTGCAGTGATGCTGAGACCTCCTGGCTACGGAAGAAAAAAGAATGGTTAATTTGGTTTCATTAGAGAACAAAACAAATCCAAGGTACTTCATTGCCCGAGGTAAGTAATCTCAAAGTGCGTATGCACATATTAATGTCATAGCAATGATATCATTATACACAAGTATTAATTTATAAGATGTTGCAAATAATTTTACACACATTAAGATTTAATATAATACAGATACAGACCTTATAACATTGGCCTGATGATTTATATCAACTAAACATCTTAATAATGGTGATGGTACAGGCAACTCTGTGAATTGCGTCCAGCCCTCGGGCTGGATTGAAATGCCCTTATTAACAAGCAGGCCATAACCCTAACAATTCTATTGCTCAAAACAACCTTTGAGGTAACCCTTGCTGCTTTTAATTCATGAAATATAGCATAGCAACATCCATTCCATTTCGATCAGACTTACGTCCAGTAAACATTTTTTGACATAACTACCTTACCTTATAAACCTGATAAAACCACATATTTTACCAATTTACAACCTGAATGTCAAAGCATAAAACTACGTTTTATAGAAGTTATACATGTTAAAATAGACGCGGACCTACTAGCCACCCCCCCCCCAGATTTCACTTGATTTCACTTGAT
>JAAAKM020006964.1:0-10242 GCA_010016025.2 Alatinidae sp. Z8VKAUB7J3 | reverse complement strand
TAAATTACAAAAAAAATTCTAATTTGGTGTGAATGACGTCATCGTTGGCTATGCAATGTTACGCAATACTAAAAAATTTCACAAATTTTGTAAAAAGGACTTAAAACATATTTTTTTAAATTACATTTTGATTTTTTAAGGGCTTTTAGTATATCTAGGGTGTTTCTGCACGTATACGTTGTATTTAGGTAAGATATTTAGATTTAGAGAATATTATTTTCCAAAATGTACGAGTTTTGAAACTACCGAAATGTTTTTTTACAGGCATTTTTTCATTTTGAGCATTATGGCTAAAAAATATCCTCCAAACATCAAAAATATAACTCTTAATTCACTGTTGATACAAAATTCATCTAAAGATATGATTTTCTTGTAATTATTTTGCATACATTGTTATATAAGGTGCTCTAGCAAACTTCACCTTATTGTACAACACATTTTCATTTTTTGCAGAATTTGAACAAATTTTGCATTTGCAACTTATCAAATTTGAGAATACGTTGGTACAAATTCAGGAATCGTCGATACTAATTCAGAAAAGAAAATCTGAGCTTAAAGATATAATCATCATGTTTTTCAAAGAAAAGTAAAAAAGCGGAAAGGTAAAAAAACTATACTATAGGTCAACAAAACGCCAATATCGCAAAATGTGTAAAAAATTTCAAAAAAAGTTACTCATCATAAAAATTCTCAGTAAATTTTAGGAAAAGTCACAAAATTTCATGCCAATCCGGCCAGGCGTTAAAACGTTACGTGCTGAAATGTATAGCCGCGGGCCTACTAGCCCCCCCCCCATGTAAGATAAGGTTAGGTACCTTCTCTTTCTAAATAAAAGACTCAAAACATGACTTTGTTATATTAGTAACTCACTCAGTGACTTATTTTCTGCTTTATATACTTGCGATCTGATTTATTTCTTATTTAATTTTTAAGCATTGATTTAGTATTTGATTGATTTATTTGATTCCCGCATTAATAAATTCATTCATTTAGTAGTTGATAAATTTTTTCATGTATTTACAAATTCATACATTGATTTCATTTCACTTTATTAAAGAATTTCTTATCTACGACTTGTCACTTTCAATATTCGATCTGCATACTCCCAAAAAGAAGTACATATCGTTAATTATTTTTTATAAGCAACTTGATTGATAGTTGAATAAATTCATTAGTTCATATTTGGGAGATGTGTTTAATACAAAGTGATTTTCGACTGGTGGCCTTTGTTTGCAAGAATCTTGTTTGAAAGGGCACTCAATTGTGTGTCAACGGAACTATAATGCTTTGCAAAGCAACGAGATCAAACCCCAATTCATTTTAAAAAACAACAAGTAAGTTATTTTTGGTTTTAGTGTCGTGCTTGGTCCATCCCCCTCTTTTCTTAGTAAATCTGCATTGATTTAAGATCGCATTTCACTGATTTGTTTCCATTGCCTTGGTCAAATGTTTGTAAAAGTGCTGAGTTATTGAAGGATTGTGGCCCAGGGTGGCTAATCCGTAAAATAAAACTACAAATGTACCAGTTGAGGTCAAAACCGATCTACTCTAGTAACCTGCAGCCAGGCGATAGCGTTAGTTTTAATGGCTGCAAACACAATAGAGACATTTACCGCAAATGAAGCTTTTCAATTTTGGAGTATAGCTTGATTTAATCATTAGATTAAGAAGAACCCAGTGTATGTTTTTAAAATTTGGTCTGTCTCTAGACATTAATGGAGTTTCCTTACCAAGTGAACAGCAGCTTCATTTGGTCCAAGCGTGTTATGTGAAATTAGAGGTTACTAATTTATTTCTCAACTGTAGCAAGGGTAGGGAATGTGAACCATTTTAGCTTTGCTATCTAGACAAATTGGGGGGATGGGAGATTGTTGATTCTTATTTCTTTTATGCCATGCTGACATCTTAAATTTTGTGAGAGCTCCTCATCTGTTGTGTGTTTCATCGTGATCAGCATACGTCAAAACACGGTATGTACCGGCTCATGCATTCGATCACTTTTGAAATTCGGCTGTGTCCATTCCTCTCTTGAATCTCACCCAAAACTTTACTAAATTCAAGAAATACAAAAAAATGGCCAACTCTTGAATAAAGTAGGTTGAATTACTGCTTTAAATTAACAGAAAAAGCCCATGTTGCCACAGTGTACCAACCGTCAAAAATATTTCTATATAAAAATTTTCTTTCACCTTGAATGTCATAGCAAAGCTAAACACGATAATAATCTTAAACGTTTAAATGAGCAATTTGCAAATGCTTGCCAGTGGCTTTGGCATAAATCAAATTAGTACACACGGTGACTTATTATTCGCAAATATCATGTCACTGAACACGCAATACTTAGATTAAACTAGCCCCTCTATACTGATAAATTCAGTATAAAGGCAAAGTTTTGTTGCACCAAAGATGATCAAAGGAAAAACTGGATTGGTAAGCCGGTGACCTCAAAGGTAAATCTAGGGATTAAATTGTTTGTAAGCTTCCTAATGGAAGCGCTATTTCCGGTAGACTGAGAAATTAAAGTTCACAAGTAAGGGTAGTCTTGAGGTATCGGCATTGTGATGGGAAGGGTGCCTTGGTAGTCTTAATATTCCATGTAATACACATATAAGCTGCTCTGTTTGTATCCCAAAGGGACAAGGAAATTATATTTGAGATCGTTTTTACCAAGCATCGGAAGAAAGAACGCCGAGTGGGCGAAAGCCAACCACTGCTGTCAACAGACCTGATGCTCGCTTTAACCAGTAGAAGGTACTGCAGATAGGCTTACAGTGTAACTGGACAAAACTAAACAGCAATTCTGGTTGTAAAGTGAGATAGATACACGTTAATTTGTATTCATCATAGTTAAAACCTGAAACAATACGTTACAAAAAGCAAAACGCCTAGGCTCTGTTTTTTCAGCCTAGGGGCAGACAAAGCTACTGACTACCCACTTCACCAGTGATAATCGGCATGCGGGCTACTGTTTTTAAGCTCTGGCAACCTTGGGTCAAGGGCACGACTTCCACATATTTCCAGACGACAGTGCCGTGACTCACAGAAGGAAGAAACCAAACTTGGCTGTCGCTATGTTGGTATTACTTTAGGTCCCCGAATAAAATAGTTAAATACACTCAATAGATCTAGGAACAGTATGTAGAAAAAAATGCTTGTCCTTACTAGAAAATATTTTTTTAGCTCAAGTTTTGCTTTTTGCCTGAGATCAACATTTTTCTATTAGATTGAGAATTAGGCCTACGCGCACGTCACTCGGTTATGATATACAGTAAAGGAAGAATAAAGACGCAAGGCTGTGCTCACTGATTACTTGTTCTCAGATTGTTGTCCAGTGAGATTGGAATCAAAATAGATTATTGGAGATATTTTTGGTGTGTGGAGATAATTAAGGTGTCTGAAAATACCCAACTTATAATTTCGTCTGTTAAATAGAATATTAGGTTTGTTAGGGGCAGAGAGTGTAATGGTCAGAGTAACTACTTCCTCCTGACTTTGCGGACGCAGAAGAGGCAAAGCTGTAAAGGTTTACCAATGTTACTTAGCTATTGTCTTGATTCATACAATATACTCTATTATGATTTATTTTTTTTATCGTCAGGTAACAATTTTCATTAGCATTTACATGCAGCAAATCCTTTAATGGAATTTTTGACAAAGAAAAGTTTGCCGAATTCCTGAAAAACCTAGAGAGGCAAATCCTTAATGAGGAACCTAATGTATCGGTTACAAGAGAAACCTGCTACAAGAATGTGTTTGATGTATATGGACCACCTCATATAAATGGTATTCATGGTATTGATATAAATATTACATAGTGGTACCTGAGTGGTATCTTTTAAAAGTATTCAGGTGGTATGCTGTACCTCGGGGTACAAAAAGGTATGGCTGACCCTTTCAAATTTTGTCTCCGTATACATGTTTACTTTTCTTTACGAGCCAAACTGTGCTGACCTAAAGATTAGAGGGAACTGTATATATACACAAGATCAAAGGGAGAATTTTACAAAAGTGTTTGGAAACCAATGTAGAGTGTTTCTTTGTACCAGTTTTAAATACTCGTATGCTGCTTGTTAATCCACAATAATTTCCTAGCTTTTCTTAGTCTAGGTGCGTTTATGACTACTGCAGCTCATTCCCGTATAAAAAATAATCCTGATCTGAAGTATTTGTAACTCACTTTTAAATTTGTAACCACGTCTAATTGGTATGCGAATACTCATATTGCAAAAAACATGAAAGTGGAATCAAAAGTTTCTTTCTTTAAAGATTTTGAGGCTCGTCCTCAATTTTATTGATGGCTTGCATTTTCCACCTGGCATTTCCGCTCGCACAATTGGTGGAAATAGCAAGAATTTCAACCTTCGTTGATTTCTTTTGTACTAATCGTCAGAAAAATAGATTTGTAAGACTGCCCTGTAAATGCTAATATAAAACGTTAACTCAGCATTGGATATTGGATATTAAAATACTTTAACGTCTTTTATTCTTATCAGTGGAAACTTGTAATTGTATGCCTTTCATTCCGCAACCATTGCCTTGGCATAATATTCAACCGAAAATAAGGAATGCAGTAGCAATTGTAAACAATAGGAGGCAAACGCATAGGGTATCCAAACATGTTGTTTGCTACCATTCCAGTTCCTCCTTCCATTATCTTTGGATGAACGAATACTTAGCCATCGTTTGCCAGTCTTTAAGCCTGCCTAAAGTTGCTTTTATACAACGTATACCAAGCGTTTACCTGTAAATCTTACCCCATACACGAATCAGATTGGTTTGACTTTTCATTGAGATTATTCTAATTAACTAGTTACTTTATCAGAAAATTGTAAGAATTATATCACTGAAACATCAAGAGGAGGCACTTCCAGAGAAAATACCAAACAACTGCTGTCTCCTTTGAGATCAAACTGTAAATATTAACGGTTTATAACTACCTGCGGTAGAATTACGGAAAGAAAATAGCTTTACCATAACAATAGGGTTGCACCCATCATCTGTACTGAAAATTTGATGCGATCTGTCAACACTCAGAAACAGATACGCTTTGGTATCTTCTAAAATGTTAAATACTTTTATCGTAGCTATCGCTCTACTGCTAATTTCTGCAAAGATGTAACTAACCATATCTATTGATTTAGTGACTAATTGGGATAGGACTGTACTATATTTTCTTACCACGCAAGGCCTTTGATAAAGTATATCCTTTTCACTAGTGATCTTCATGATACTTCTTTTTGATTCATCAACATTAATGAAGATAATACAACTCTTTGTTCTAGTTTTATTGGAAAATCCTTTCCCATGGAACAATCTCAACTTGCACCTTGACTTAAGTTGGATATTCAGGCACTTTAGACATGGGACTGTAAGAGGCCAGTGACTTTTGCGCTACAGTCCCATACCACTTTGGGAAAAGAAAACGTGAACGTCATAGTTTTTTTCATGGACGTCATTATATAGCTTCTTTGCAAAATCATTCTTATCGTTTCCTTGATTCTCACCTCTACACTTTCTATTGTTCACTGCCGTTTTCTTAAATTATCATGTTTTAATATACTGTTGCTGATGCAAAAAAGATTTCCTTATTGTGTTATCAGTATCGTTTATTTTCTGAGTTCTTAAAGAGAGACTGTTAATTAAAGTTTTAAAAGTAGCAAGTAGGTGACAATTCCTTGTTGTCCAAGTTGGATACGTTTTTGATATGATTCTCATCAGAAAGTGACACCCCGTTTGTTGCAATATAACGGTTGGATTCTTTGTTCTTATTTTGTTTGCCTCTACAGATATGTAGGCTATATTTCACGAATGTGCTGTAAAGACAGGCCTAGAACTATTAAACTGCTGTACAGACCAATGCTACTTGTTTATTATGTTTCTTAAAGCATCATTTGTAATTCTAAACAAACAAATAACTGCCTCATCTAGTAATACGACAGGGAACACGACCAGGGCGTTTAGCTGACAACAAAGGAGTCAAACTCTTATGGTCTGTACGATTAATAAACCGACAATCATTTAAGGATACATGGAGTTTCTTAATGGACCGGATGCAAGCAAGCAATTCAAATTCTCTGGCCACAATATCCTGTTCTGCAGTAGAAAAAGGGAGACTTACAAACAAAACACGTCTCTTGACCCCATCATCTGTAAATTTATGCATGTTTGCGTCTTGCTCCTGTAAAAACTATGCAGTAAAGTGTCCGCCTTCATATAATCAAAATATTGTCAACGCCTTTCAATACTTTCTCTCTCGAGTGTGTAACATTTACCTTTTTGCATGTAAGTTTCGGCTGTTTCGTAGATGGATGACACATTTTGTGAGCATCCCTTTTCTTATGCCTGTATCATGATGCTTGTCTTTGGGACCTTTTCACAGGAAAGATTTTGAACAGTCTACATAAAATGTGCTTCACAGCTCCTTTGTATTTCATGGGAGAATAACAGCCTGGTACTCTACGCCATAAAACGACTCTGTACGTTTTTGAAGGTGGCAGCCATAGGCCAATTTCACACAATCAAGGACTTTAATATTTTTTAGTGTGGGAATCGTAAAATTCTCACACCTCCAAGCTCTTATTCCAAGTTGCTCATTTGACTTCTACTAGCAAATGTGTTCCTACAATCTTGTTCTACGATAGTTTTAATTAATACTAACCCCTGATTATGGTAACGTTATTTTAAATTGTATTTTCGGAACAACAGAAAGGTACTAATCTGAAACTGTAATATCGCTAATCACTGGAGGAGGGTTGTAAGGTCATTTCTTGGGCATTGTAATCGTTTGATTTAATAAGCATTACATGCATCTCGGCAAGTCACAGAGTATTGTTTAGAAAAGACAGATGCAAGCGGCAAATTGTGACTGCAAAGAAATATCATTCACTCGAAAAAAGCATATGCTAGTAGTTTATTGGCATGCATCGGAGATTCCTACTCTATTATCACCTAGCGTAGGGTACTTTTAGAAAAACTGCAATTCTGACTATCAAAGCACAAACTTCTAAAAGGCTTACAATTACTTTTTTTCTATCGGCAACTTTTAAGCTTCATTTGAGTTACTGCATTAACAAGGGTCACATCTATGTCCGAGCAGGAGCTGGGGAAAAGATTTATGTGACGTCAGTTTCTTATGATGGAGACGTTTGTTTCCAAACCCCTGTACTTATTACGTAGGCACGGCGCAAGGCCTTACGTGGGACACGTTTTATATCTTTTTACATTTTATTATTCTTATTATTTTGTGTATACCGGTTTTGCAGATTCCCTGAATTTAAGGGATAGTAAAGAAATAGTAACCAGACCGCTTGTTTCCTCATAAGCGTTTGTTGTGCATAAAATAAGATTTCCGTACGTTTAATTGTGGAAAAAATGAAGCTTAATGAAATAACTAAAACTCGAATGAAAATCAACGGTGTTATACTCCTTTGGCTCCCCTTCAGACGGGTGTTTTTTAATCCGTTTGACTTCAATACATTGCTTATTTATTCAGCAATGCTTACAAATGAAATAAATCTATTCAATTGCCAATTGTATTTAAGGCCACTTCTTATCAATGATATTGAAATTTGCTAATAGTATGGTAAGTTTTGATCAGCAGCGTTTATTTTCCTAAACGTATGGGTGTTTTGTTTAAGAAACTCTTATATGAGATTTTTTACTTTCTTACAACTCTTAAAACTCGTGCAAATAGCCATGTGTCTAAGGAACATGTAAAATATGATTTGGAAAACTCTCTCATCCATGTCAAGTTGTTGTAAGCAAACTAAACTTTAGTAGTTTCTTTTTATTATATTTATATGTAAATGTTTACACGTTGCAATAAAGCTCTATATATCAAAAACATTTTTGCCTGTTTCATTTGTGGGCTTTTCAACTAATAGACAGAAAATATAATTGATTACATAAATGCATTTAAAGCAGGAAACTGCGTGTCTCATATATTCTCTATTCAAAACATTGTTATGTTTGTTAAAATAACGATTTACTGCTACGTTTAACTAATATCTAATAAGCGATTATGTTTATCTACACAAATGTCTCATTTAGATTTATATATGATGCTGAAAGTGAGACAACGTTATGTAATATAGTGGCAATAAACTATTGTGAGAAAGAGGTTTTTTAAAACTGCAGGATGCCATTAGCTGTATAAATGTTTCTTTTAATTGCATTAAGCACGTCGTGGACATATTGTGTATGTGTATGTGTATGTGTATCTGTATCTGTATCTGTATCTGTATCTGTATCTGTATCTGTATGTGTATGTGTGTATGAGTGTGTGTATGCGTATGTGTATGCTTATGTGTATGCTCATGTGTATGCGTATGTGTATGCGTATGTGTTTGCGTATGTGTACTGTATGCGCATTTGTATGTTTTTTATGTGTATATGTATATGTATTTTTATGTGCGTAAATGTGTAAGTGTATATTTATGTGCATGTGTATTTTCATGTGTATATGTATGTGTGTGTTTGTGGTATTCCAAAATTTACCCGGCTAATGTCAGATAGGAAGCTGCACCATTCAGTCTTTTTACATCTCTAAGATCAATGGCATTATAATCTTAAAATATGTTCAGTTCAATCGACGCGTAAGCTACGGTACTTTTTGGTAGTGCCATTGTGGATATACGATTAACCCTTACTGTCAGGGTTCGCAGTCTATCAAATATCATGTCCTTAAGTACATATGATATCGCCATGTGTGTGCTGATACATTATTTGATATGTAGTGTGAAGTTTTCACCGTGTGTTAAGGCTGTAATAGATTCAAGAGTTTTATACCTTTGCGACGAAAAAAGAATCCTTTATTTTGCTTTTCGAGTTCAACCTCTGTTGTTAGTAACCCTGTATAAAGTGGTCGACTGTATTGGTGTGTGCGGAAGTGTTTCAGTCGTAAACTGTTTACCATGAGAATCAGCGAGTAACCGTGGTGACTTGTAATGGACCTTTTCGAAAAAGAAAAGTCTCGTTCACACACGTTTCAAAGAGAGGCTGGGTTTGCATATCGGGCTGTCTGCCTGTGAAGAAATGTGTGTCACTCGTTGTCTTTACTGGTGATTAGTGGACGTATTTCGATAAAATGATGTTTGTTACTGGAAAATTTCACGAAAGTCGACCATTACTAAGATATCAGGAACGATGTCAGGGAAAGATTTTGTTATAACGGATATGGATGCTTCTCGCGAGGCTAAAGCTGTTAAGATTCTCAACACGTAGCTAATCGTTATACCTTTCCTCCACCTCCCCACGAAATCAAGGGAAATACACAAGTGGCGTAGTTTGATTCAAGTTTATTGACGGAGTTTGATGAAGCGTCTCAACCATTAGAAATGCTTTCACTCGGCAAAGGGAACGATAACATTTCAACAGAGTATCGAGGACAAGTGTTTACAGAGTAAATGGTACAACGGAAACGCTTACTCGCAAGAACAATTCCTCTTCCCAACAGCTGAAAAGTTTAACTGTAGATAAGGTACTCATCAGGAAACTATGTATTATATGTCACCCAGTAAAATTAAAGGCGACGCTATCAGTTTATGAACAGCTTGTGATTCGTAACTCGTTTACAGGGATCATCACAGATATGTTATGTACACGACGTGCTCAATGGGAGAAATCGACAAAACATCACCTTGATTAGGAGCATTTGTTGTACCAAATCAAAGACGAGCAACACATTGTTGAGAATCGAAGGTTAGCGAAAAGAAATACGAGCATCAGGGTGCTTTTAGGAAATTAATCGACACCTTTCCTTCTAAAGAATTGCTTAAACGCTTTTTTGTGGCTACATATGATTAAATGAATTGCTAGTTGTGTGGGGCCTTTTTCGATAACTGGGCCAAGCCAAGCGGAGTACGTAGCAGAAAATTGGGCCTAAAATCATCCGAATCCTATGTTTCAACGTTTATGAATCTAAGGAAGGGGTATATATTGCATTGTTTGTTTACTATATGTCCCTAATGTAAATTGTATCTATAGATTCGCTTTTGTGTATTTCGTGAATAGATTTATTTTCTGCCGCTCTCGCTGAACGGAAGCTAGATAAAGGAAAGCTAAAATCTTGTCAATTGAAGGGCATCTTGCCGGATGTGTTTTGTTTAGTTTGATTGTATGGAAATTTTTTGAACTCGGGCCTATTATTTCACCAATACCGCGCAATACGAGAGGATTTGCTAGGAATTTTCATCACGGCGGCTTCTCTTTAGTGTCAACAACGTCCGCAAGAAAAGTACTCGA
>JAAAKM020006961.1:0-10242 GCA_010016025.2 Alatinidae sp. Z8VKAUB7J3 | reverse complement strand
TTGGTGATGAAGCATTCCCACTGAAGCCATATTTGATGCGGCCATATCCTGGATCTGATTTGGACAATAAAACACGAGTCTACAATTATCGGCTGTCAAGGGCAAGGAGGGTAGTGGAAAATGCCTTTGGAAGTTTGTCTGCAATATGGAGAATATACCACAGAAAACTTCAACTTCTGCCCCAGAATGTGGATCATGCAATTAAAGCTACTTGTGTCTTGCACAATTTTTTGCAGGGTAGCAATGAGGCTAACAGAATTTTAATGCCAACAGAGAACACAACTGCGGAGGAACACATTGTTAATCAAACGTTGGGGAATACTGGGAACCGTGGTTCAAAATACTCTATGGAAGTAAGAGACAAATTCAAGGAATTTTTTAGCTCAGCCTCAGGTGAAGTACCATGGCAAAACGTGTCCTGCTTTGGGAAAGCAAACTAACATCTTACTTATCTGTCATTGAGAGACATATATGTTAGTTGCATATCATTTGGGAACTTGTGGCAGTGTTAATAACAATGTGTACCTTTGGTCATTTTAGTGAGTCATTTTATTTGGATTTGTTAAGTAAGTCTGTTTTTTGTTACAAGTTCAGGAAGTGGAGATTTCTGCAATCGTTTACTCCGCCATTGCGTGCTATTTTTTCAATTTTGTGGCATTTACTTGTAATCTCTGTGCCCTTGATTTATACCCCAATTTCCCTAACTGAAGAAGAAAGCCCAAGATCAAAATTTACCACCTTCCTTTTGCGTTCCAAGCTAGAATGAACTGACAATAGCTTTAATCCCTCGCTATTGTAAACTGTGTACGGTTCCCATGTCCTTTTCGAAAAATAACCGTTTATAACTTCTTAAATGAGTTAAGATCAAACCTACGGGAAGACAGGACAAAAGCATTACGTTTTCTACTACACCGTCTGTATTTTACCGTGCTTAGATAGCAAATGTTCGCAATATGATATGAGGAGCAGTAACATCTTAACAAGCTTCTTTGGCACAATAGAAATTGCTTGATCGATTAATGATTTAAGGGATTACTCACCACTGACCCCTAACTGCTCTCCGATCACCGCCCAAACATCTTTCTTCTTCTCCGTGTCTTTGAAGAACTTGCTAAATATATCATATAAAATCGGGTTCCTTTCCACGGCCATTATAAGCTCCTCGATCTTTTTCTCCTCCGTGTTGAATTTTCACCACGTCACTGCTGTGCTGTGATTGGCTGAAACGATTTATCGTTACAGATATCGTTGCAGATATCGCTAAAGAGGCAATTGAAAACGATATCGTTGCAGATATTGTTATCGTTCTGTTCTGGTGTGCCCGCTTTTAAGAGAACAGGGGAGTCCGATTTTGCCCCCAAAATCGTTATCGCTGTCGTTTTCGTTATCGTTACAAGTGTGACCGACTCCTTATTCCTGTAGAAATGTTGAATTATTTCATTCCTTTTTTCCTGTCTGTGCATGACTCATGAGTCACAAGGATGTGCTCAAGCACTTCTACAAATATTCCCCTTGCCTTACTTTTCTGTTCCGTGTGATGCATCATAAGAAATAAATTATCTTCATATTAGTACTGAGATCCACGTTTGATGGCAATTTCTAGATGCTTAGATACCCTGGCAATCACGATACTTAGTTGTTGAATGTGACGGCTTGGCGGTTGAGACCAAAATCTACCATTACGATCCTGTTTTCGAGGATGGTTTTTGTTTGAGTTTCTATTGTTCTCACTGATTATGCAGGTATATTGAAATTATTTCTTGCTGGAGAAAATTTAAAATTATTGGATGGCTTCCGGCTTTTGACTCCGGCTGCATGTTGAGGAGGCCTGCTATTTAGATCGCCCTGAGTTTGTGTCAATAGTTGCTGGAACGTCACTTGTGCCTGAGTGGCAGAAAACGTGCAAATTTTGTAAAAATTTTCATTGAGAGACTTGTGCATTAGTGGCATCACTAATTTGTGATGGTCCATCATGCCATTTTGCAATGTTGGCAGAGCCTGGTGCTTCTTTGGAGCCTACAAACACACAGCTATCCTTTCCCCGCCCTGTAGATGTTACGAAGAGAATACATGTATATCTCGAGAATTGCCATATGCTAAAGCTGCTGCGTAATACACTGGCACAAGGAGGTACACTGAAGGATTACGATGGTAACAGTATCCTGTGACAATACATAAAGGGCCTTCAAAAGCTGCCAGACACAGAGGGCTTACGCCTTGGGAATAAATTAAAATCAAGCCAAATACAGGGGTACCAGCAAGAAATAAAAGTTAATCTTGCCGCCCAGACTTTCGACAATACTGTTGCACACACCTTAAATTACAACAGTTTAAGGGATGTGAAGCAACAATCAAATTTATACGTTTATTTGACCGGTTATTTGATTTACTTAATTCTCGAAACGCCTTGGCAAAGGGATACAAGTCAGCATTGCGTGTGAGAAACAAGAGACACTGGCAGCCATTCCTTGATGAGGCATTTGCTATTATTTTGAAATTGAAAGATGCTGCTGGTCAGCTCATGTATAAAACACGAGGGAATACTGGCTTCGTTGGTTTCCTGGCAGGTATAAAAAGTTCTAAAGAAATATTTTATGAGCTGGTCGAGAAAGAAAATGCACCGTTAAAATATCTTTTAACATACAAATTTAGCCAAGACCATCAAGAATTATTCTTTGTCGCGATACGCTCTGCTGGTGGCTTTAACAAAAATCCAACTGCTTTACAATGCACCGCTGCTTACAAACGGCTTCTTATGAGAGGCCACATTAAGGGAGGACATGGGAATTGCCAACAGCAAGATGCCACTGACATCCCAGAAGCCATCAGTGATAGTTGCCTGCTAGATGAAGAGGATTTGACTATTACAACTGCAGCAACAATAAGAAAATAGTCCAGTCGAAAGTTGATGGTCATCAATCGAGTTCCAGTGAACCAAAACGTCGAGTTGTCAAATTGAAGGCAGCGAGAGAAAAAACGTCGGGTCTCCAATTATAAGCAAGTTAGCGAATCGTCGAGGGTTAGAAATTGTAGTAGTCAGATAAGCGAAATGTCGAGGGTCAGAATTTGAATATCCAGATAAGCGAGAGGTAGAGGGTCAGCAATTGTAATAGCCAGATAAGCGAGACGTCGAGGTTCACCAGGTATAAGGCAAGAAAGTTCAATCGTGAAGTATCACCAATTATGATTTAAGTGAAGATTCATAACCTTCATTGACTTCAGTGCGCAGTGGCAGTGAGGCTGTTTGACTTCTTGCAGCAAAACTGATGTAATCCAAAATTATTATGAATAGCTTTACTTAAAGTCGAAATGAAAAGTGTGTTTCATTGATTTCCAAACTGATTGTTTATTTTTATGTCAAGAGAGAGGAATTATGTAATTACTAAAAATACAAGAAGGGAAACCCTGATCCTACGCAAATGACGTCAAGGTTGTGCATTGTTGCCAACCTTGGGTAGGATGGATAGCTTGGATATTATAGGCCCCATTGGGAGTCTGCTTGCAGAGACGGGGGAAAAATTTGCACTAACAATTGGTAATGTAAAAATTAGGACTTCACTAGAGAAACAGGAGTAGAAGAATACGATGCAACGTTTTGACATGAAGAAACACGTACGCTTTGTCAGTAGTAACAAGGTTTTTTGTAAGGATAACGGCAAATATAATATACAGAGCCGATTTATTTATTCAATTAAAAGGCAAGTTCAGGCGACCTATTTGATCTGAGGCCAGTACATTTACCCATTGCTTGGTAACTTGCTTTGATAATTACTATTGCAACCTTCGTTGCCCAAACCTCCTTTTAAACTTGCAACACATGCTGAATAGAGGAAAATGTCAAAAAGATAAGTTGAAAGCCAAGGCTACATTTCATGGCGATAGATTAGGAGGGCTGATCCTTTGTTAATTTTGTTTCCCGAGTGTTAAGTAACTTTGGCATCATTTTGTCGTGTTTACGTGATCTAATCATCTTCAGAGGAGAGGGTCGAAGTTTAGATCCCTTGTAAGAGCTTTGATCCAACACTCAGTTCTAACTAGTTTGACATTTTGCTATTGTAAAGTCGTTGCTCTCTACCCACTTCATCATACATGTCATTGTCTTTGTGTATACAGTGTTAAACAAGCGTTACAGTACGTACTGGAACACCAGAAAGGGTTTAAATAATTGATTTCTTTCTTTTTATTAATAGGCAAACTCTTAGTTTGCCCTTAAATAACTGAACGCTCTCTTACTTTCTGATTTGATGCATCAATGCATTTTTAAATAAGTGTTAAGGTAAATGAAGGAAGTTGTTAGCAATTGTTCCATGCTCAACATTAAACCTGTAATAAATTGATTGTTTTTTAATTGATTTGCTCAAGTGGCATAATGAGGACAAGGAAGGTAATTTACTATTTTCTAGATTTACGTTTGTCTTTTAGTCTACGTTACATTATGTGTATACAGCCAAACTGGACTACGTAGATGGGGAAACATTCTGTAGTCAGTGCAACTTGGTATGGTTACTAAAGTTAATATTTATTGTGGATGTACCATATAATGAAATCTACACAATAGGGGTATGAATCGATAGTTTATTTTTGTCGCGAAAGAACTATCGTTTACCAATCCGTAAGAAGGTAAACATAAATATATCTGAAGGAGGTGTAGCCTATAACTAATGAATTTAGCAACCATAGAAACATCTTGCTAAAAACCTGCTAGGAAATTATTACATCTAAAGCTGTTACAAATTTTTTCTGTATACCTGGCATAGCATGGTTTAAAAAGGTCAAAAGTGTGTTCCATAACGTCAAGGTTCTGGTGGATGATCCCTTGAAGGAAAGGCACGAGTCCCTTTAAGATACAAGACCTTTAACAGTTTTATATGTACACAGGCGAACACAAAATTAACTTCTGAAAATCGGTTATGTAATTCTTTGTCTTATGACGATGGTTCGTCAATGTAAAGGCAATATTTTGAATCGATCCACAGTCCCCCCCTCCCCATCCCCCCCGCTTATTAATTTGCTATAAGTCGAAGTCGAATTCCTATCTACTGTGGTTTAAAGTGGACGTCGTTGATACCTTCACGTTAAGTTGCAGTTTCGGAATCTCAGGTGTTATGTAATTAATTAAATAAACTCTCAGCGGCTAATAATTATCACATAATGGTTTTACTTGGCACACCTTTTTAGCGTTGGATTTGAATACTATCCTTTATAGGCACTGGGACTTGCATTTCGGTTCTGATGCTTTCGCCACGGAAGCCTCTCCAAGGTTTTTAAATCATTGTGTTGGAGATTACCTGAACGTCCACTGCAAGAACCGAGGGCAAAGTTATTGCGTGACTCCTTCGCCATTATTAGCCAAACTTTGGATCCTACATCATTTTGGGAAACTTGTTACTTTTAAAATTAGGTGTTCTATTACCCTTTTCTTATTGTAGTTTGTGTCTCAAACCCGAGTTCGTTATATCTGAAATTTCTTAACTGTCATATTTTGACAAGCGGCTGCGGAGCGGGACAACTTCTGACAAGCATCACTGGCCAGTGGTGGGAACACCAGTAACTGTATCAATATTTCATACTTCCCATAATGTAATCGGGCCACTTTGCAGGTAGCAAAGTCAGTTTTAAATTAAGCATAGTACGTACGTTCTGGTCACCATTAACTGGAAATTTGAAACTTTGCAAAGGTGGTTTAGAGAGGCTAATCGTGAGTTAAGAAACAAGCAGATAAGCTACAAAGTCACAAATGAGTAAACACTCGGAGCGGCATAATTTATTAATCATTAAGAGCCCCTGACTGTTTACCTAAAACTGTGTGGAAATACAATGGGTTCTCTTAAAGGAAGAAAGGTAAACTATTTTTATGGTAGATGTTGCTTAAATTTAAGTGAAGAAAGCGTCTTAGTGGTCTGTTTAGATGTGTATTAAGTAAGAATCTGAATAATATATAGAAAGGACGAACACGCCCCAATTTGACTTCAACAGAATTTGCTACAGTTGCTTTGAGGTTGCATGACAAATAATAATGCACACTCATTTAGAGCATTTTGCATCCTTGCACCGAAGTAGTACTTTCGGTGTTCTTGTTGTTAATTTAATTAACCGTCATGGTACAGTGGAAATAGGAATGGCAGATTTTGAAAAAAAAATTGCCCGTTTCATCTCGAAACATATTCAAAATACATGTTGGACAAAGAAGTGTTTATACTTTAAGTTTTCTTGCTGCACTGCCGAAATCTATTGAAAACCTATCTCAAATGGAAAGTAGCAAATTGTCAAAATGCGTGTCCGGAGAATTGCCCCGAAATTTGTCCCGCAGTGAATTGCTCCCCATCTAATTACCTCCATGAATATTGCCCCCGGAGACTTGCCCCCCCCAATATTAGTGCCTCCTGGCATATTGCTCCCAGTTAATTGCCCCCCGGAAGACTGCCCCCGGTGAATTGCCTCGTAGAGAATTACCCCCCTAAGAAAATTGCCCCCGGTAGGTTCCCTACATTTTCCTTGTTTTTCAACCGCACATTTTTCTATTGAATCTTAAACCAGCTATTTCTAAAACGCGTTTCGCTCGCTTTAATTTCAGATCTATTCCAAACTGTTTTACACTCCGTATATCTTGGTTTTAAGTAACTGGGCAGAAACTTTGCGTAGCCTGTTTTAACTTTATGCGTTGTTGACAGCATTGGAAACAATCCATGGATATCATAATCTGAAAAATCCATTGCCATGTGACAACTTCAGAAAGTGTAGAACAAAAGAAAGTCTGAGTATCATTTTGATATTCAAGATAGAATATTAGATCATGAGTTTTGGTTTTTGAGGTTCTGATGATGACTTTGATTTAAGTCGACATATCAATCAAAACTCGTGATCCGTTAGTGTATGTTGGATATCAAAATGATATTCGGACTTTGTTTTGTTTTATATATCATTACCTATGAAACTTGTTTTAATAAGTACGGCAGCGGTATTTATACCACTAGAAATATAAGAACACTACGAAAAATGAAGCTATTACTGAGAATAAATTACAACACAAGACACTAATTCTCGCTAAAAAGAACTCCTTTTTCACCACCAATACAGGAAACAGGTCATTGTATAGTCAGTAAGTAGAGTATTTAATTAAGAAACACATGTTTTCTTGCACAGTTTTTAAAATCGAATTTTGTGCGCAATGCTTCAAAGTTATTTCATCAGCTGTCTGTTGGGATAGTTATTCGGATTATTCGGGCATGACAGTTTGCGTACCGGCCCCTTCGGGGAGGAATAGGATGTCCCTCCTGATGCTGCAGGAGCGAGGTCCGAACTAATGCTTCTTCTTTCTTAACAACAAAAAGAAATTTCCAAAACTTGGATGACACGATGACAGATGTGCTTGAAATCCCCGATGCTACCCTTCGATACTGTTATTGGTTCGGGTAAGTTCTTGATGTGTTCTTTGGAACATGTTCCATAAGTCTATGGAAAACAAAGGATTGAGACCTGGCGCATTTTGTCGAAACCGACCGATGTAAGGGTCCTCAAAATAGTGGAGCAGATCGTCGGCATCCGTGTTAAATGTATTGCGTATTTGTTGACATAACGTCTCATACCCGTTGATGATATCATTAGGTGGTAAAAAGCCAGTGCGCACAACAGTCGGAGGTGCAGGGCAAATTCTGGCTTTTGAAGGTAGCGAGCTTGCATTCCAAGGTTTTGGATATTTTTCCACACATTGGCACAAAGATGATACAAGTGCCCTTTCTTCTCAAGAAGCACATTACCAAGTGCATTTAGAGCACCTCTTGCAAAGTCAAGTAATATGTCAGCAGGACCTAATCCGTCGATGTTGTTGAACAATTCTCTGAAGAAACGTGTGTATGTTGCCTCTGTGCTATTAGGTAACATCCCAAATACACATGGGAAAATTCTTCCTTCTTTTTCAGCGTGTACAGTATATAGTTGGAAAGATAGTTATGGGCATACCTTAAAAGTACCATCCGCAAACCAATGCGCAGAATCGGATAGGGACTCAATAGCTTGTTGGGATGAAAATATCAGTATCCAGTCAGGATCGCCAATGCCAGTATCGTAAAGCAAAAACTGTTCTCCGTTCTCTGTGACCCGGTATGACTGTGGTAACACAGGGATGGCAGCACGGTTTAAAGGATTAGGTGGTATGTTCCTATCTTGCCGAGCTGCGCGAATGTTTCTTCTCATCGTTTCCATTGACGGCAAGTTCACCGATGCCGTTTCGGAGACGCCTGTCAGTTTTATCGATAAAATTTGTCGCCTAGTATCATTCGTGTCACTTGCTCTTTTTTTAACTGCAGCTTTGATTTTGGCTTGTTTGTGAGGGTGGATGAGTGTGCACATTTGTTTAGTCTATGAAGTTATCACCACCAGACTGCTTATTTCTGGCTTTGCAATGACCTTTTCTTCTAAGGCTACATTCCCAACAGGTTACGTTATCCGCAAACGTCTTCTGATAAACTTACATATACCCATCTCTAATTGATTTGCGTTGCCCTTTTTCCGTTGTGGTAAACTCCGTCGTACTCCCTATACTCACGCCTTTAGTGGCTAATTACACGGAAACTAAATTAAATAGAAAATACAATAACATTCCACAATTGGGACACGATTGAAATAATTCAAAAGCTAAAACAAGAATATAAACACTTCAAATTATTCCAATGACCGGTATCGCAGCCATATCTGCAAACAACAGCGACACATGTTGTTTCCCTGTGCATTATAACAGTGGAACCACTGACCAAAGTACCTTCGAGGTAAAAACTTAGTCGGTAAAAAGTTTGGTGGATATAAACTTTAGTCACTTAACCATTATTTAGTCAATTTTTACCGACTAAAATATTAAATTTTAAAATTTATTTTTTGCCAACTAAAAATTTAACTCTGCATGCAATGGTGAAACAACATAACTTTTATACACGATTATATGTTTCTGTACATTTAAATTTGCTCTAGCAGTTCCCTTCCTTCGAGAATAAACTGAATATTTTAGGCTGAAAATGGAAGAAATTAAGAGCCTGTGAGAGCCACTAATTTGTTTTGAAAAAAATTATAGGACACTACGGGGGCAATTTTCCGACGGGCAATATTCTATGGGGTAATTCTCCAGGGGGCAATTCACAGGACGGCAATCACCCAGGGGGGCTATTCACCTGGAGGCAATTCTCCGAGGAGCAATCTTCCGGGAGGTAATTTGTCGTGCAAATGCATGTGACGTCAAAGGTAACTTCGGTGACTTAGATAAATCATCATCATCATCTCACATTGCCCCTAGAAGAGCAGATGTGGTTCTGATTATATGCTGCCACCCTTCCCGGTCATGCGGCCCGAGCAGCTTCCTTCGCTGAGCAACCTAACAGTTGTATGATATCATCCAGCCATGACTTCGCTGGTTTTCCTCTCTGCCTTGTGCCCTCAGCCATGCCCAGTATGATACCTTTTTTATTGCAACTGCGACGCATTTTATGCCCGGAGAAAGCTAATTTTCTTTGAAGAATAGAGCTAAGGAGTTTCTTGGACGTGTAATTAATCCTCTGCAAAACATACGAGTTGGTACGATGCTCAAACCATTTGATACAGATAATTAAAATAACTTATTCATGTGCAGTTCGTTAAAAACACATTGAGGGCTTGATTAATTATTAATATAATCAGTCCAAGTATTTGCCCCGTTATCCAGGTTAAGGGCGACATCCAGGCAGAACTTTTGGACTTATAGCTCTCCAGATTATCAACCGTTGGTAGTGAATTAGGTTGAATGTTCCATAGTCTTATGGTTCTTGGGTAGAAGCTCTACTTGTATGCCTCAGAAGGTAAGGCCTTAAGATGCAGATATTTGTGGTTGTGGTCAGGGGAATTAATAACCGATGATCGAAATGTTATGTTGTCCTTGTTATGCTGCATGTTATGGAACAACTGCAGAGTATTAAGGGCTCTGCGATGTCTAAGGTGCCGCCATTTTAATTTGGTCGGTATTTGCTCAGTTAGGTTAACATTTGGGTCGTATTCATAGTGTTTCAAAACGAATCTTGCTGCTTTTCTTTGTATTGGCTCAATTTTGTCGTTGTGTGGAATCCATGCTGTTGACGCACACTCTAAATGTGGTCGAATAATAGATTTGTATGCAGCCTCCTTAGTACGCATAGGACACATAATAATAATAATAATATATCAGCATTTATATAGCGCCACTTCCACTAATTGTTCAGCGGTGCTTTACAGTAATACAATTGA
>JAAAKM020006960.1:0-10243 GCA_010016025.2 Alatinidae sp. Z8VKAUB7J3 | reverse complement strand
TTACTGTTTGTTGCTATGGTTATTTATTACTCTGTTGTTCTACTTAATAAATCATAGTTCATTGTATATTAGTTAACACTTATTTAACCACGAAAAGAAGTCCGTTGTTCCCTCTTAACGTCCCAGGAGACAACAATGACAATGCCACTAGTTTAGAAATTGTAACGCTCAGTACAATTTTAGTATACAAATAAATGCCATTGAAGTTAAAAAAAAATATGATGATGATAAAGACGATGACCATTATTAATATCATTATATTAATATTATTATTATGATGATGATGATGATGATGATAATGATGTCAATCATGATGATGATAATAAGGGGTCAAATATTTTTCATCATGAGAAAATCCCTAACTAGCAGAGGTTAGTGCACAATCATGTCATTGCAAGTATACTGATAGGAAACACTCAACGTGTGAAGTCGATAAAATTCGTTTCTGTATGGAGTATTTTATGGTTTTAAAGAATATTAAAATAATCATTGTGCAATTTTGCCTAGTCAGTTGGCTTTGCACGAGTAACTAAAATAGATACTTAAATACGGACTACCTCTTGGTCGACGGTGTACTTAAGTGAAGAAATCCTGGAGCAAATGTCAAGGAAAGCATTTTCTTACAGCTTAACAGTGGTGTCCTGATCATCAAACGGCCGTTTTCAAAAAATCATGTTCCCCACTCATTCCAACTGAGAGCAAATCCCATTTAAATCTGCTTAAGGAAACACAGATACTATTATTTTGTTCACTTTCTCAGTAAACGCGTTTAGAAAAAGATGATAGATAGTTTAAATTTGTAGGGAGTGTTTCATGATGGAGACACAATAGCGGTTTCAAACTTCAGGCTCAAGTGCTAGCTATAAGAAGACGAAGAAAGCAGAGAGGGCAAACTTTGCTTTCATTATTTTGATCTTTCCGAAACTGTGACGTCACTCTAAAGTATTCAAGCCTGGTGGGAGTTTCGAGTCTCAGGGGTTGTGAAACCCCAAACAGTTTGCTGAATTTTAATATTTGCTCGTTCTTTTTCTCAATAGCAACAGTACACTGTGTTAAGACTACTGAAGTCTAAATATTGTTTAATAACACCAACATTTGATGTGATGATTCTTTTTTATTGCAATGCATAGCGTAGTGACGTAAATCAATACAAATGACATACCAAAATTTCTCTGCCTCAATGGTATGGCACCATGCTGTAATGGCTAGCATATCTGAGTTGCAATAACGAAGGACGGGGTTCGATTCCAGTGGACCCCAAGAGACGACAATGGACGCCAAAGGAAAAATAAAAAACATTGGACGCAAAAAGAAGAGTAGACAACTATGGAATCCAAAGAAGAAGCGGAGATAACAGTTAGAGAAAAGGTGTCAGCAGCATTGGCCAATTAGAGAGTTGGTTGGTTTCATTCAGAATGAAGTACCCAGGTACAATTGTACAAAACAATAATACGAAGTACATTCCTATATGGATTAAACACTTCACAGTCAGAAGAACGGAGGGAGGATGTCAGGAAGGACGAAAATAAGTATGCTGAGAGAAATAAGAGAACTACCTTTCGAAAATAAACGAAGGAGTATAGACATTACAAGAGAAATTCAGTAAATGGCATCATTGAAGATAAAAAGAGACATATTTCAGATCTTATTGACATATAAGGAGGATGGATAATTGTAATGACGTGGGGCATCGGAAGCAAGCAAATCAGGAAGAAGAACTGGACTAAGGCCAGAGAAGAGACAGAATGACAACAGAAAGGAGACTTGAAGCACTTTCTATCCAAAAGGACGTTGCCCAAGACAGGCAATTATTGGGAAGAAGGACCTAGACAGCCGATCCTGCAACATTGCGGGAAAAACCGCCTTAGAATAAAGATGACCAAGAAGAAGAAGAAGAAGGAAAGAGTGCGTTTTCCAATGACCGTAGTGAAAACGTTTCGCTATTATGTGGTAGATACAGCCAGAGTTTAGGTATATAGTTTTATTGCAGGTACGTGAATTAGACAACGCCACTTGTTGCCACTCTTCGCCACTCTGTCACCACTCTGTCACCACTCGTCGCCACTCGTCGCCACTCCTGCATACAACACAGCCTGCTTGTATTGATTACTTTTTACAACCTTCTTGAAAAAGTATAGAGGAGTATCAACTATAAAATATTTAAGTGACTTGCTTTCTTTCGTGTAAAAACAACAAACCGATTTCAAGTTGAATTCAATATCATATAATTGAGTGACAGGAAACCCAGTTGAGACAAGGAATACAGTAATAAAAGTACATCCTTTATTATGTGCACCATGTTAATTCATAAACTTCCGTACTTCAAGACGAAGCACACAACCCTTTAGTTTTCTTCTTTAACGTCCTCTCGATTTAGCAACCGTCGTGAGCAAGTATGTTTGGGAGGGGTGTTTTGCTCCCATGTCTTTGCTTGGAAATGAGGCATTTCAACCCCTTCGTATGTAACCTTACAGTTGTATGTTCCCTAGTACAAAATGTAAGTACACTTACCGTACTATCTTTCAATATGATACAGAAGCTAGTCCATAAATTGCTGAAATGCAGAGTTTGTACTAAAGACATTCGTAAGCACAGAGTTCCAGTGATATTTTGTGTAATCTCAATTTGGCTTCATTGAACTAAATCAAAAGACAGAATAAGTAGCCAATTGTTTGAAACTAATAGTAAGGGGAGGGAAAAAAGTGGCCAAATCATAACAAGCGGTAAATTATCTTTATTGACCTCCCGAAACTGAAGTGTGTAATCAGAACATAGCAGCTCCATGTTTGTTGCTTTCGACGTTGGGTTTTGTATTGGAAAAGATTAAATTTCAGCATCATCATCAGTCGTCGTCATTTGTGAAGTAAAATAGGGTTGTTAATACTTTTTTCTTTACTTTTTCAGTGATTTCATGCCCACCGAAAGTCTTTTAGTGAATTATTTCTAGCAAATGTTGTCTAGGCCTGCGTTTGGATCTCCACCTGAGACTCCCCAAAACACATCTCGACTGCATTACGTGACAGTTTCTTTAAATAATTGTTAGCTATAGTGCTTTTTCTACTTCAATTGTGCAGCTTAAACCTCACTTTAAAGGTATTTAATTAAAGAGCAAGCTAGAGGAAATATTTAAAGAAAGGCAAGAAAATGTAAAGGAAATTGATGTATAGGTAGGGTGTAGTCAATTGGCACAGAAATGTAGGCCCACCGCAGACAACACTAGCATCTTCAAACTCAGAATAATCACGATTTCAATAAAATTTTATGGGATTATTGCTTTCAAAAGGAACAATGCATAAATGGAACTTGGCACGTCATTCTCAACCTATTCCACTTTGTGCGGTAAAATGAACGGTTTTGAAACTATCAAATGTTTACAAACTTGTACAACCGCCAAAACTCTTGTTCTCAAATTATGCTTGATATAGCCTGTAATTCGAATATGGTACAAAAACTAATCTTGTTTGCGTATGACATTTTACTTTGGATGGCAAATAAAGAGGCTACAATTGTGTTGTTATAAAACGAGGCTAATACAAATGGGGGAAAACAAATAGAAATTCCAGATTTCTAAATAATGCTTTTCTGTAAGACTTCAAATTTGTTTTATTATCGATGACAGCCTGTAAAGGAAAAACTTTTTATCTTTTAATCTGTTTATCTTTTTAT
The DNA here is from genome assembly GCA_010016025.2 of Alatinidae sp. Z8VKAUB7J3. Lineage (NCBI taxonomy): Eukaryota > Metazoa > Cnidaria > Cubozoa > Carybdeida > Alatinidae > Alatinidae sp. Z8VKAUB7J3. Next base: position 6,577 of record JAAAKM020006960.1, on the reverse strand, counting down.
GAAAAATGCATCTCTTGTCCAAAATTATTGTTTTTCTTGTCATATGCTTATGACAGGTTCTTGTCCATTCTTTGAAAAGGACGTTTAAGAAAATTATTTTTCAGTGTATGAGACTCGTATTTTTTCTTCTTCGAAACACTTTTATTTACAGGTGCAGTAGGCTATATCTTTGAAAGGGTCATTAAAAGCTTCCTGAGAAATTTATTGCAGTTACCCCTTTGTTCAGTTGATGATCATAATTGCAAACATTATTTTTTTTGAAAAATATTATGAAATTTCATATGTAATTTATTACAAAGATAAGCTATACTTAATTTTATATGTCTGTAGCTATTAAGAGTTTACAATTTTAGCATATTCCCCCTTTCACTACTATAAAATTATTGTCGGTATGATTTTGAGTAGTGTGAAACTTTAACTCCAGTGTGAAGTCTCTTTAACAGGCCCCACTCCATCGATTTCCTATCGTGTAACACCCTCTGATAAACATGCGTCTTATTTATTTAAAATGAAGACTATTCTTAAATGAACAATAACACTGAATCGACCAGAAATCTATCAAACGACTGACCACAACCGCATTAAGTTACTATGAGTCACTTTGAAGAAGTAGAAACCAATGATGGTCTCTTATGTTTATTGTATGTGCTATTTAGCTTTACCCAATAAAGGTCATATCTTCTCTAGGTTGAATAAAAGATGACTGTGTTTATATTAAGTGAAGGGCAGAATATCTTAGCTCCGGAATACTCAGAAGTGATAATCGATTGAAATCGGTAACTGATCAATGATCTGTAGAATGGAGAGGGCTTGCCGTCTGGAATGAAAACTTCTATTGTTTTGACAATGAAAGAGGTTCCTGACAGAAGCAAAGCACCAACATAAAGTTTCCCATAGAACAGGGATCGATTGTACCAACTTAGTTCCCTTTGTGTGCCTGTCAATAGTAAATTACTAAGGATATTGAACACGCGCTAGAGGCCTGTGAATTCAATACGTTGTGATGATCAAAGGTTGTATGAGAGAAGTACGTTATGCATGGACGGATTTTGAAAGATACAGTCAACATTCAGAACGCTGTTTTGCCTAGGAATCTAAGAAGTGACCCAAGTCATGGGGAAGGAGCGGAGAACTCTTGTTTATGGCGAGTTGAATGCTGGTAAGTAAATGTAGTCATAAGAGCGAGAAGTTCATTCACTAAATGCAGAGACGATTTATCTGTGCTCGTGTTTATGTTTTATAACTGGTTCTTACATACTGGTAGGACGTCTCACATCTTCCCTTTACAAATGTAAAAATTGGTTAACTGACCAGATAAGGTACCTTGGCTTAGACTTCGTAGACTTCTACACCAATTTTATCACTTATCAGTCGGGCAATAGTTTTGTACGTCTTAGAACAGAAAAGATTTGTGTCAACCACTTAGAGCTATGAATTGAAATAAAATGCAAGTGTTGCGGAAATGTCTGCAATAGAATTTCTTAACTAAAGCTTTACAAAGAACGATCTGTACGCAAACATGACAATCTGCCCTGATCCTAAAATTAGGAAATCACAATGTATATCCTTTATATCTCAGTTTCTAATAGTGCAAATTGTTATCATTGTATATACTTTTAGACTTTTATTTTTCAAGGGATCCCAGGACCTACTTTTCCCAACAGCAGATTATTTCCACCTTTTACATTGCAAAATGGAACAACGTCAATCTAAATTTCGGGTGAAAATTTTGCTGTTATCTTTGTTTGCCTAAAATGTTTAAATCATTGCAGATCCTCTACATGGATAGCAACCGAAGACATTTACCGGAACGATTACATCAAATTTCAGATAAATTTAAAAGTAAGATCGCTATCCCCAGATGTTTAAGTGTGGGAAGTATGTTGTTTACCCCAAACCTAAGAGATATCTCTTTATTTGTAAGCAAGAAAAGAAGAGAGGAGGCGAGGAGGTGGTTTAACGGTCAACATACATGACATTCATTATATTAAATAAATGTGTTCTGCACCCCAAGTAGGAGAAAGGGAACAAAGCCTGTAAGATAGTCAAAACCACTCTGGCGATTCAAGACGTCAAGAGATTGCTGTTAATTGTGACATGGCTTTCTGATTAAACTGCGTGGTGAGAATTTTCGTAAAATTACCAACCATGCACCATATGAGTGTAGTGGGATTTCATCATGTACGTATACACGTCGTGAGAAATCTCTGTATTACGTGGGCCCTACAACATAAGGTACTATTATATAGTATTGTACCAATTCTCTCTCCCACACAGAGGCATTTAGAAATGAACGTAAACAATACAGAAACTAATACTCTTTGCAAAATATACTCATCATCATGGCTCTGTTTAGGTCTAGAAAGTTGTGGTGAGTTATGAAATGAAGAAGACAAGCCCACCAAAAATGATGACAACTTTATGTTAGTACTACCTCGCTATTGCTGCGTAAATACATTAGATTTCCAGCCTAAATAAAAAACGAGCTTAGCATTAACCATCTGCTTGGTTAAAGCCTATAATCATCAGAACTCACAACAACGGCGTTCAGAAGGCATGAAACCTCCTACATGGGTGGAGGATTGGGGGTAGAAACCGGGCGTGGTTACCCGATGATGACGATGTTCTAAGAACAGGATCCAAGTACACTGCTATTGATGGGTTACCACAAGCAGTGGCTAAATTTTTTACATGCTCCTAGCCGTAAGACTGCAAGGTGATTATCAGAATAAATCCTTTTTTGAATTATTTCGACCTCACTTTAATTAGTTAACCAGCGAGCCCGTCAATTGAAAATTAGTCTAGCAGTCCTTGAGTTGGTAATGATATTTCTCAAGTTTTCAAGCTATAAATCTTGTTAATAAGCTTCACTAGCTGTACATTTGGTTGCGTCACTGGGCCTGGTCGTTCCTTCATGCATCAATCGGTAGCCGCGTTGTACATGTATAGGTTACATGCGTAAGATATAACCTGTACTAACTTCGAGGCGCAATGGTAGCGGCTAGGCGGTTATCTCTGAGTAGCAAAATTCGTAAACACCAAAATTATTATTATTATCACAGCTTTCTGTGAAAGTCGTAGTGAAAAGCGTTTTTTGATAAATTTACAAATCGAGTATTTCTATGTATGTGAAGAGAAGGGAATCATGCAATTGCAAAATTAGAGAGAGAGAGACAGGGGTTGGGGACACTCGATCCTTTGCCAGTGACGTCATGGTTGTGCAACATGGCCACCCTTGCGTAGGATTAGTAACTTTGATGTCATAAGCCCCAGAGGAGGTTGCCTTTCTTATGAACTTGCACTCTGCTAGAGGAATTGCGATCACCTTCTGTATACTATACATTCTCATAATGACGCTGGGAAGTCAATGTAACTTTAACAGGCATAGCAGAACCATATTTTGTGCTTCTTTTCATAGTCTTACCTAATAGGTACAAAGAACAAACAGCTTGTCTACCCCCTCCTTACCAAAGCAACTGCAGTAGTAATGTAATAACTCTGTCATTTAAACTATTTCCTGTCTTGTTGCACCCCTTCACAGTTTGTAATTTACTTGAGTTTAGAACGTAGGATAGCGGAGCCGAGAATAATATACCAACCAGCCTTTCTTGCAGTATAACAGCCTGTACCTCTTGAAAATAACTTGCCAATTTTTATAGGTATTGTTTGTGCCGTATTTCTTCTATGTTAATGGCGAAGAGTAAGCTAAGAGCAACAACTTAAGGTAATACATTAATGCAGTATTATCGAAAATATTTTTAAAAACTGAGTTAAATTTGGTCAAGCTGAATTTCCCCAATGATGCTAGTTTGTAGGATACTTACATAATCATCATAAATATTCATCTTGGGATACACTTGCAGTCATTGGCGGGTACGGCTCTGCATCTCTTCCATTATCCATTAAAGTAACAAGAACGATTTTATATATTAGTTGTTTTACAAACTACGCCAAGTGCGATTTCTATAGGGGTCCAAAGTTTCGCTACCTTAAAACTGTACTACGAATTAGACCATACAAGCTATTCCAAATACACACTCAATAAACAACTAACAACACGGAACACTTAATTACATGTGCCCAGGTTGTCAAAATATTGATGACGCAAAAGTTGAAGAAGAAAATGACGTAATGCATGTTGTACCAAAAATACTGGCTTACAGTGGCAGCATCAGGGCGCTTGGGGCTTCAACCACTGCCCTTTTGCCAGTTAATTTTTTTCCTCTGGAAAAGAGAACAAAGAAAGCACGGAAAAAAGAGAGAGACGGGGAAAAGTCATGCACAATTAAAATTCTCAAAAGATGACAGGTTTTCGCTGAAGATTGAGTGGAATAAGAAGAAAAAACATTCAGCACCCCACGTTTGAGTTGGTATCCCCCACCCCCACCCCCTCCTCGGCACTTGATTTAATATAGTAATATTCGTAGATAAACAGGAAGAATAAAGTCAACCAAGATTATTTTGTTACAAACCGATGCACTTACTATTTTAAAAGGGTGCTGCTATTCAGTACAGCGTGAACATGTTAATCAACCTTTAATGTTTACCTTGTCTGCTTAGAACGTCTGTGGTTGCTTCATTGTCAAAAGCATTTATAATATAGATACTTATGTTAGTGCTTATCGGTAATGTGGCAACAATACACTGTTTCATAAACGACTGTAAATGTTCTTTTGTTCTAAAATGTACAATAGTGCACAAAACTTTGACGTCACAAATATTGCTTAAACGGAAAGCATTTTATAACCTGAGGATTCAATAATATACCAAAAGTACGAAAGGTGAGCTTTCATTTTTCCATGTTATTGTTGTGCCCAATCTGAGTTAAGAATATATATACTTCTTACACAACCTGTACATAGGAGTAGTTACATCACAGCTACGTAATGAGTTCCCAGGCTCTTATGGTCTTATAAATGTGCGGTAATAGCTTCTTGTTGTAACCTTTGTTTGGACTTTTGTCGAATGACAGACTTATCTATTCGGATACGTAATGGAGGTCTCATCGTGCTCTCCTCTCGTGATACCAATTGAAGCAAATCTCGTGCGCTCAGACTTGACAGTAATAAATCCTGTTTACTATTACTTCAACCGGTTACATTTAGTGTTGATTTAGGAACCAACACCAATAATATTTAAGATTATTGATGTTTACCTCGGCAACTTTGATATAAAACGTAACGGAATAAACAAAAATTTGGAGAACTATATACGAGAAATAGTTTTAAAGGGAACTTTGTTCATCTCTTCCAAAATCCTATTTGTTGCTGCCATTTTAGTAATGATTTACTTGTGAAATTTTGACAGTTTGGTTGTACAAAAGATGAAAACCGTGTCAGAATATTGCACTTTAGATTCAGTAAGATTATAAATAAAGGCAGTTAGTGCCAGCGGCCAGCCTTGTATCTGTCTTGTCATGCTGGAAGAGGGGCAAAAGATAATGGTAGATGGGTTTGGTTAAATTTTGGGGGAATTCAGTTTAAAAGAGGAAACTAGTTTGTTCTAGAAAGAGCGAATCGCCTGTAAACCAATTGCGTTACGTATCATTTTACATATCACGCAGAAAGTCAGGAGAAGAAAAGATTAGGTTTACTGGTTAAGCAATTGACTCAGGGGGGAGGACCACCACCTGCCCTGGCCCTTCTGGAGCTACATGCCAGGCCCGACGCACTAGGACCTCCTTGTTAGTACACGGTTTTATCTCGCGTGTACTAACAGAATAGTTTTCGGTAATTATTATTTTTTAAATGATTGCAAAGCATAGAGTTATATACAAACATGACAAGTAATCAGCCATATGAAGCATTATATATTATCTTCCACGACCTATGGACACTCCAATTTCAAAGATTACACCCCTTCGCTTTACAATGACTTCTGGGATCGGGGGTCCTTTCTAAAATTTTTTTAAGCTTAAAAGGGGCACGTCAAGTAGCGAAATTCATTTGCTAAAATTTCATTACTTTGTGAAGCCAAATACTCGTTAGAACATTGTAACAGAAGCAAACGCTGCTAAATATGTTTCTCGTTCATCTAAAGTGGGATTTTTTGCCCAGTATAGTACTAAAAAAATGCCAGTTGCCCTCTATTACTATTTCTAAGTTTCTATTACTATTTTGGTCCTACGTTATCTGAGTTTACCACTTGTTGAAATGTTTCTAAAAAATATAAAAGCATGGCAGGTTTCTACCCAAGGGCCATACGTTCCGAGTAATCTACCACAAGTGGTGGTGCCAGCTCACAAGCAAGGGGTAGTATATTTCAAATATTTCGGTGATAACCTGGATTACAAGAGTGGTTACAACAAATGGGTTACAGTAAGCAACTTTAAAGGTCGTGAGGACATTTTAACAGACAAAGCTACTAAAACTACATAAGCCTTCATTTTGCTAATCAGATACAGAGGAGATGAAATTAGATTTTTTAAGGAAAGTGAGGGAAATATGTACATTTTTTGTCAAGAAGGAGGGAAAGACCTACTTGGCCTCTGTCACTGCGACCATTGTACAGCTGAAGCAAAAGCTCAACGTCAGGACAGGGAAGAATATTCCTTACCCAAGCAAACGAAACCGGACAT
>JAAAKM020006958.1:0-10244 GCA_010016025.2 Alatinidae sp. Z8VKAUB7J3 | reverse complement strand
ATAATTTTCTATTGACAGATCAAAGATGCAAAGAATATCAAACAAAGCAGAAAAGGGTATTATAAATAGAAAAATTAATTTTTTTTGTGACTCAATGATGTTACTTCCTTTTTGGTGACTTAAGACAAAGAATGGCAGTTAAATTTTGTTTAAAGTTTTGTTTAAAATGTTGTTTAATAAATACACCATAAGGTGTTTTTATTAATAAAAAAGTGTGGTGTTGGAAATGTTTCTTCAATTAGGCCCTGGAATCAATAGCACTTCAAGATGTATTTAGATCATCATTGGGTGATCAAATGACTAATAGAAGAGGATCTAAGGAGAGTCCTGAAGTTCTCAGTAGTTTACCTGGACATCCTGCGCAAAACAGGGCTGCTAGACTTTTATGCCACAAAAGTAAAAACGAACACACATCTCCAGTTATGCGTGACCTTCACTGGCTGCTTGTTTGGTTTCGTATCTAATTTAAACTCCTGCTGATGACTTTCAAATCTATGCATGGATTAGCGCCGTGATATTTAAGTAAGCTTGTGTCAGTCAAGGAGTGCAATTAATAAGAGCTTTGGTCAAACTCTGGAATACGGCTTTCCCTTTCTGCTATCAGAGAGATTAACTCCCACGTTACCAAATCTTTTAATCTGTCAGCACCAAATCTATAAAATTCTCTACCAGTTCATATAAGGAAAATACAATCGATAGGCTCTTTTAAGAAGAACCTTACGACATTTTTATTCATGAAGGCTTGGGAGACATGACTAACAGTTATTACCAGCCTTACATACACTAAAATAAGAATGATTTTACAGTTTTAACCTTTTACATTGTTTTAAATTAAGTTAGACATTTGGATCAGAATTTATTACACACTTTATTGTATTTTAATCATTAATCGTTTTAATTGTAATTCGCGGACGATCATTTTACATGGAGACCGCGCATTATAAGAATGTAGATATTATTCTTTTATTATTATTATTATTATTATTATTACTATTATTATTTTTATCATTATCCTCTCAAAAGCCTGACTGCCGGTCTTATGATTACCGACTAGGCAAATCAGCAAAGTAGAGAGTTATTTTATGGGAGCTTAATTTGTGTTTATTTAATTCATGGCTCAAAGCAGAGTCAAAGTAAACATTAAAATCTAAAAACTTGAATATGAGGTTCAGACCATAAGGAATCAACTATAAATTCTCCTAAAAAATGTATTATTCTTTTTAATATAATGTTTGGTTTTGTGTCTCAATATACTCCCAAAAGAGTATCAAACTTATCAAGGAAACAATGTTAAAAAATTAGGCAATAAGGTACCAAAGATAAAGTGCGCTTTCTATTTTCTGCCATCCAAGACATATCTAACACGGTTTATATATTGCTTTCAAAATATAAGGAGGCCTATAACCCCGTTAGGCACCCCATATCGCGGCCCCTGTTTTTATAAACCTAGTCAATCGCGTAAACAATACACCCATCTCAATGTTTTGGCACAAATAATTGCCATGCGACAAGCATTCACAACAACAGGCAATGTATCTTTGGGACCATTCATACATACCTGTAACAGGTGAGAAATAAAAAAAATAAAAAAGGGTACTGGTAGGAAGAGGGAATTTAACGGATGAAGATGGACAATAGCGGGTGTACGGTGGCCATTAATGTTCATTAATCTTATGCAACAGAAAAGCTAATATTTAGGATTTAAATCCCATTGGTAAAACGAAAAAAGGAAGAAGCAATTTCTACAGAGTTTCTTATGCAAGACGATGTTAAAAATTCTGTTATAGTAGTCAGTTGGATCGGCAAGGTGATTGTTTATTACCTATAAAAATCCTAAATGCGGTGCTAAATGCGATTTTAGAGTTTCTGAAAGTTTAGAGAGGCACCAGCACAGATGTGAATAGTGTTTGATGCAAGTGTCAATACTAGTTTAAACAAAAAATACTGCCAGGGCTCTGAATTGAGCTAACTTTGATTGCCCTCTCTTGGCCACGACTGTAATGTACTTGTCCTACAGAAAATAATTGGAAAGCAACGAAGGGAAAAGTACCAGACGTTCTCAGGACAAAACTATTCATAGAACCTGCTGGAAGGGAGCTTTTTCTGTGAAGGTTGATGAAGAATAGTTTACTTAACACAAGTTTACTGAATTGTATTAAATTGTGTCCGTGTACACTATCAACTGATCACTTTATAAAATCCTATGATTTATATTCATGATAAACGTGAGTACATAATGTTTCTTAAGGATGGGAATCGTCCTCGGGAATGCGACTCTCTATTTGAGAGTACTTCTATTTGACATTGTCTTATGAGTTAAATAATAAAATGAAGGGGTTGGGGGGAGGGGGGAGGGAGGAGAGGTCGTTGAAATTCAGTGATAACTTTGAATGTTTTTTTTCTTTTAGCCGTTAATTGATCATTCATACCAGTACTTTGAGTTTCGAGAAGTAATTGTCCAATTCTCTCCTCTTGTTTCCTAAAGCATATCCTTAAAATGTTTGTCAATTGTCAAAATTGAACCCATGCAAGCAGATATTGTTAGGTGTTTTAGAACACTTTTTTTCATGCAATAAAAATGTTCTAACAAACAGGCTGGAATAGCACTACCTTAGACGGGGGTTATTGTTTCGACAATCCCCGACCTTTATCTTACAATCCCATTTAAAACTTTTATGTAGTGCATCAAAATGATAGGTATATCTCCAAATTTTACCTTTTTTAATTAGAAATCGCTCTGGTGAGTTATTTACACAGAGACTTTCTGGACATTCACAAATGTCAGTATTTGCAGCAATTCCATATTCCGTACGAATGTGTATCCTCCACTTCCTCGAGGAGGAGTGTCTTCCTGTGCGTCTTTTTGAATGTATATGTACATGTATACATATACAGAGTCTTTCTATTGGTTCAACCCCGCAATCTCTTATTGTTGATGCCAAACAGTAAGGAGCTCAGATTATCAACAAGGTTATTTGTTTCTTTTAAAAATCAATGGCTGTCCTCCAGCACAGTTGCGCCTTTGCATTGGTACCTAATCATCTTACTTGAATATTCCAATGAGTGTTAATATTGTGGTAATTAGATCTATTTTTCAAAAGATTAAATAGTTTCTATATTTTAAGCTCTCTTTAATTCCCACTAAGTTCCATCCCTGCTTATTTTACCTCTTTCCACTCACTAAAAAAGTAAACAAGCAGGTAATATACTAAGAACATTTATAGAAATTCTCAATTGCGACACAACATCAAACAGATACTACGTGTATATTGATACCCATTTTTGTTACTGAATAATAGTATGTGCTGCATTATTTAGTATCTCATGTAGATCATAAAACTAGTGAAATTCACTCTGTTGCCAAACACCAAATCCTAATACGGCGGGAGTTGAGGCAATTCATTTAGCTCTTTTGGGATTTTGTTGTCCAATTGTTCAACAACCATATTCCATTCCAGGTTACAAATCCATTATTTGACCTATTCTCTAGGGTTTAATATTCAGTTCCTTAATAGCAGTATTTTGAAATGTTTAATAGTTAGCTGCTTTCGATAGCAGTTTTACTACCTAACAATCTTGCGTAGAACAACTTTCATATTGCTTTTTATTCTATTCATTTTGACAAAGTTTACTGGAGCCTAGTGAAAGATGAAAACCTAGCTATGCTTACAAGTATCTTTATTATAGTACTTTTCCTCCACTAGAGAGAAATTGAAATAGTGCTTTGTTGTTTCCCGCAAGCAAGGCTGTAACATTTAATATATTGTTTCCTTTTATTTCGAAATGTATTTATTTTGTTTGAAACTCTAAGTGATGAAAAATTTGACCAGTCTCTTTGGGTTTATAAAGGACTCCTTCATATATTGGTATTTCCTCACTACCAGCTCCTTTATGAGCTACTCTAGTTCTGTTTTATTCTGAAAGTGTCTCAAAAGCACTTTCTTCCTCCTGATATTCGAAAAGAAAAAGTAGATGGTTATTTTATATGCATGATTCAGTTGCATTAAGGCATAGACTATTTCAAACTTTGTGCTAAATATTTCTTTCTCTTGGAAGGCTGTCATATGGTCACACAAGAACATGTGTTGCATTCAGAGCAAACGTTATTACTAAAATTCAGGGAAAGAGGCATCAAATCAAAAGTAGAAGGGGATGAGATATAAGAAAAAGTTTCTTTTTTGATTCTATTTGATCTTCAGATAAGATTTTGCATCCTTAAAAATTTAAGAAATGACATTGGACCCTATTCTCCTCTTTGCTTTTTTATTTCAGTGTTTCCATGATTCTCTTTGCCAGAGAAACCTATTACTTATCAAAAATTGGAAAGGCTATGGTATCCTAGACTTCATGATGGTGTCGCTAATGAAATTGCGTAGCTATACGTGCGAAGTGCCATCAGCATGGTAAGAATGAAGTCAAACAATACTAAAGAAATCGATGGAGGAAGCATCTCAACATATGCTTCATTTTTGTTAAAAATTGAAATTGGATTACCATATAATAACATTACTCTTCACACAAATAAGAGTGATTAACAAACGTGATATTTCTATTATTTACAAGGTCCAGCCCTGAAATAGTAATTTACAGTTTCTAAACAATGACATTAACATATCGCGTGCACAATAAAAACATTAAAAATATCATTGCATTTAGTAATATTTGTTACAAATATCAAAAACGTGACAATGTGTGTTAACATGACTCCTCTCAGAGGTTCTTGCCATATTTCTTTTTTATAATATTACAAATTGGTGGTGACTGCTTGTCTCTACTTATTACCAGTTCCAGCCAGGTAGATACATGAGAAGGAAAATGGGGTCTTACATTACAGTGTGGCACATACAGGTTATCGAACGAAAGAAAAATACACCACAATCGATAGTTGGCATTCACTTCTTTACTCCATTCATAGGAGAACTCGTTTAACAAGGTATAGGAATATTTTTTGAATGGATCTTGTTTCCAACGAGGACAGGCCATAAGGGACAGAAATACACAAGGGAGAGATATGAAAGGGATGAGCAAGTCAATAATTACAGAATAAAAGTAGCCATTGAAACAAGGGAAATAAGCTATCACTATTGAACATAACTTGTTGACTTACAAGAGGATAAAATTGGCTTAAAGGAAATGGAAAGAAGCCAGCCCCTACGCTGTAGAAGATATATTCATCTTGATATATAAGTGCCATACCAAGGATAAAATTGGTTGGGGGCGGGGGAAGTCACATAGCTCGTTAAGGGGCTGTGCTGTAGCAAAACATGAATATGGAAAGGTGTTGTTTCATAGATGATGGAAATGTAATACTACTACGTCTGTCAAATTTTTTAATATCAGTTCCTCAAAACTGATTATAATTTATCATCGTATAAAGTCAAATTTGCATAAAAATTATTGGGAGAGCCAGCTCTTATTTACCCAAAAGAATTATTTATAAAAAGACACTTTTCTGTAAATGTTTAAATTTCTATAAAATTATTAACGTTAGATAGCAATGACGTATTTAGTTTTAGGTAGTTATCTTATAAGGGATATAAATTACAAATTTTACATTAATGTTTTCTCTTACAGTAAAGGCTAAATTAGTGTTTCATCAGTGGCAAACACATGGGGAATAACGGGTTGCGATTCCCCCTAATTTCTCCCCCAAAAGGAAAGAAGTGATTATTAATACATGCAAACGTGCCTGAAAATAACCAATTTTAATACCAGTAATTAGTCACTTGCCATGGAGAATATTCTCTATATATTTTCATAACTTTGCAAAATTCTTTTGGTGTGACAAAAGGGAGAAGGGAGTTCATTTTAATACTTTGATAAGACAGCAGCAGCTATTTAGCAAAGCCAGTTGTGAATTTATTTAAGAAGATGGTTATATTGCTATTGTCCGGAATAGTCCAATTGTCAAAAATATACATCCAAGAGATTCCAGCTCTACAATGATGAATATAATTTGCTTCTCCATATGTTGTTATCGAGTGCAAAATTAATAGATCGTTAAAGCATAATTTTCTGGAATGCTTTATTATGTTTTTTGCCTTTCGGCCAAAAGCATCTTTTTATTGTTGCCCAGCGTGATTTCTTTTTCAGACTTGGATGAGGACGTAAGATTGGGACCACTCTGTTTTGATCAGCAGTATCTGCTAGTTCTATGATCCAAGAGAATATGTAGTTGGCATTGCTGTCAAGCTTGACTGACGTTTTGAAGCTTTCGGTAAACGAACCCGAATGTCCCATTAACGTTTGGGGTATTGTTGTGAAGACATTTAGAGGGTTTCCATTAGACATATCAAACTCGTTGCACAGGAACAAGACAGGAACATCATACGTCCCCTTTAATTTCACAATTTCTGCATACTGTCGATCCACATAAACTATTGAGCTTGGAATGTTTGGAGAATACATCAGGATGAAACCATGGCCATTCTGTATTGCAAGTTTTCTCATAGCAGGAAAGTCAATGGAGCCTGACGTATCCACAATCTTTAGCTCCATGATGACTCCGTGGCAATTAATGATTTTGTTATAAGTGTCTTCAATTGTTGGCGTGTACGTTTCTTCGTATTCTCCATCCATGTATTTCTTCAGGAGGCATGTTTTACCAACCTTTGATGCTCCGAATACGATGATGTTTAGAACAGGTACCATCTATACAAAGGAGATTTAGAGAAAGTGTTGTTATTGCATTGTAATTTACGAGCTGACTGCACTATGAAATAGTTGAATTAGCTAATTGGTTAAATATACCGGACACGAACATAAATTTCAGGAGATATGACATCTATGAATACCAGCTTACTGTATTGATACAGATTTATATTTCGATGGCTAGGGTTAAATATTTATGGGAGATATAGATTAACGAGGAGAAGATATATAAATATATACTTTATAAATATTTTCCTTGTCTTTATCCTATTTAATTTCACAGGAGCACAATATTGGGATAAGAGCTGATAAGAATGTTAGATTCTTATCATTATTGAAAATAATTCGAACTTCATATTTTGCTCTCCGGCTTGATCTCTTTTCTTGCTCTTGCAGGTCTTGAGTATAAGTTTCAAACTGTGTATAGTTCAGTTCACTATTCGGGGCATCTGTTGTAGCAAGGCACTTGGGAAGCGCGAGGATCCATGGGAATTTGGGTCAGACTCAATTTTACCATGTAAAGTATTGCCTCTCAAAACCATACCACAGTGCCTATTGTGTTTCTTACTTGATAAACAAAACATTGTTAGGGTTGTCTTGATCTGCATTAAAATTATTTAATCTTAAATGGGAAACTTAACCCTGAAAATATCCTTTGGATGTCAGATAATTTGTGTTGCTCAACCATACCATTATCAGAGACATTGTTTACTCCCATATAACTTTTCATTTTCATTTACGTTTTTCTTTTGAGCAATTTATCTAAATGAAATTATAAATATTTTGTCTTCCCAAATTAATGGTATGAAATGGAAAACAAATATCTGCTAGGACACTCCAAAAGTTCTTCTTTTCTCGCAAAGTGCAATATAGTCAATGTTGTTTTGCTAATGATTATTTGGATGGAACAAGAGTTGAGATGAGATGAGACAAAGGAATGAATGAATTATTGACAGAGACCGTAGTCGATTGTTTTACTATTGTCGAATCCTGGAGGACGACACATAAAAAGCACTAGGCAAGGCCTTCAAAATACATATAAATTCCATCTGATGGACCTAGAATCTCTGGCTCCATTCTTCCTTGCATGAACTGTGGCAAGGCTGATATACCAGTGGGAGTTCTGTTTCGGGTTAGGATTTAAATGGGTCAATGATTACTAGAGTGAGCACTGCCTGCTTTAACATATAACGAGTAGGGCATGGTATTCAAAAGTCTATCCTACTAACGAAGTGCATTTAGTGCTCTGGTTTCACACAGAAAAATTTAAGGCTTTGGTATGAAGTGAGACACGCCTTCCTTATCAATTGATAGTAGTTTTCTGTGTTTGAATCGACTATGAAAATTATTGTTTAACTTACTTGGGGTTATGAAGGAAACAATCTCTTAAATCACCTTCACAACTTACTACTGAATCTGCTTTACTCTCATATCAACACGTTGCCAATCAATAATAAACTAATTTGTTTTCTATGAGCGTGAAAAACATTTACTAGGGGAATATTTTTAAAGTTAGTTAGTGGTATAAAATTGGAATATAGCATTGAGTAATGGATTCATTTTGCTAAACATTTTTGCCATACACTAATCACAGCCGCCATATGGAGTGAAGTGAGAAAGCTAGATTTGATATGATTTCATACTTCGACTCCGTACGATTGCTGTGATCAGTGTAAGGCGAAAATGTGTAGCAAAATGAATCCGTTACTCAACAAAATATATCAGGCTTCTTTCCCGATACTATGCTTTTTTGTTTGATTATTGAAGTTGCTAAATAGTTTATTCCTTCTGTTTTTCCAAACTTATGTCCCTGCGTGTTGATTGTTGACTACGTTAAAAAATATTTTATGTCCTATTGTCATAGAAGGGAGAAGAAAGTAGATATGGGTAAGTTGTTTTGCTTCACGGTCACTTTTTATGATAAACATTATTTTTATATTAAAACTTTGTAGGATGTGATTTAGTTTGTTTTTATGTTTGGTATTCAATTGTGTACCACGATCTGCAATAATTGGTCTAGGAATCCAAAGAGAACTGAAAGTTTCTAGCTTGAAAATTTATAGTATTTGTTGACATTATTATTCTTATTTTAGTTGCTATTATTATCTTCATCCTACGCATTATTATTATCACCATCATATCATTGTTGTATCATCATTTCATTATATCGTTTATTTATCATCATCATCATTAGAATCCTCCTGATATCATCGTCATCACCCTCATTGCTATTCTTACCAAAGATAATGATAATCATCATCTTTGTCATTAGCATTATATTCCAGTGCCTTATTGGAGGGGGACTGTCAGACTCATTTCTCTCTGGTCGATTTGTATGACTTTCTCATAATGTTGCTCTCTACAATTTGCATAATGAGGTTCAGCCATCTCTCTTTAAGATCACTTCGATGGACAAAAAAAGCCGAATCTATAATTCTTTTAAGACAAAGGAGAGAAAGTCAGAGGAAAATAAAAATGTCCCATCGTTCTTCGTTAGCTACAATTGTATGCATGGTACACTATATTTTTACCACTTTTCACCAATTTTTCACAGATTCACCGATGTCAGTGAGTACCAAAAGCGACCTCCTAGCGACTAGGATTTGGTGAGTCTTACATAAGCAGAATAGCTTGAGTTTCTAATCACTACCAAATATACAAGTGGGCATTTCCTACGGTCCAACTTTACTCTGCTTTCTTAAAGCTTCGAATTTAACATAACTTGGACCCGGACTGTATCTACTGGATGCATTTAAACCCATTATCAATGTTCTATTAGTGATGAAAAGTAGAATGATTCAATATAAAATTATTGATCATAATGAAATATTTTTATCCAGGATTTTCAATGACAATGATTTGAGTATTTTTCCATGGATCAATACCTTTCCGTGCTTCTAAGAGAGGGAAAAAATTTTGGCAAAAATTGTTTGGACGAGAGAAAACTACCGACACGATTTCATGCACAGTCTTTTTCAATTCTGTAAGGGCATTATTCAAATCGTATCTTTCAAAACTGTTATAGAAAGTTAAGTAGAGGAAACCTCCTATCAAGGGTACTAGTTGGTTGATTTTTTATTCACTTTTTAAATAAGATACTCTTTTCGTAGAACTTCCTTTGTTGCCTGATCTCTGTTGTAGTCTTTGAAGACAGTTTTGCTGTAGTACCTATTGTTCACTTACATTTGCTCAGCACTTAACAGGAGCAAAGTGAGGTCACCATTTTGATTCTTTGGTAAAGTGTGCTGCAAATTACTTATATTTTGTTGAGACTTATTGACCGAAGATATTTGTGGGTATTCGTTGTTATTAGATCACTCTTTAGTCGTCAATCACGTAGATCCCTTGCATTTATTTTCTTTGGTGGTGCAAGACGAGAAGTAAGTCACTGGTTAGGAGCCAAAGGTGTGGGATTTTTATGGTAACGTAGTAAGACTTGTTGAGAAGGCATTGATACCAAATCTACGTCCCGATTAGTATTACTTATGTTTAGATGTTACAATGCTTCCATCAACTTTTATATTGATACGTTTATGTTGATAATGTCCCATATCTATACCTACAGCAACAGTTGGATGATTGTATTTGACTTC
>JAAAKM020006957.1:0-10244 GCA_010016025.2 Alatinidae sp. Z8VKAUB7J3 | reverse complement strand
AACATTTTACTTATCTTGCTCGACTACATGTTTTGTTTCATAAGCACAACGCGTATAAGCATAAACTGGCTCAGATTGATGAAAAAATAAGCATACACTAAGCATATTGCCCAGCCTGTTTTTCTGAGCAGTGATATTCTCGTTATTGTGCCAAAATGGATTGCATGTTAATGTTATTCTTGACTTATACAGTCAGTCGAAGTCAACAACAAGATAACAAAATTTGGAAGTGGTTGTCAAGTTCATAGTAATTCAAGTACACGTGCCCGATTCCTGGAACTCTGTTTCGTTTCCTAGAATAACATCATGGCTCCCTGCTTCGTTATAGTTCACAATTAACTGCTTTGACTTGCTATCATTATCATTGATAGATTAAAAATATCAGTGTCTAGCATTCGACGTAAACTGCTCCTAATCTACTAATTTTTTTTTGTACATCTTTCCTAACGTCGCAAGCAACAAAATCATTTCTGCGAATTTGTTGTAGCAAATTCCCCTAACTGAAGATTAGAACGACCTTGATTACGCGGTAGCAACGACATGCTAAACAAAGTATTTTCTGCAGCATTTCTTAACACGTGTCGCGTGACACCTCCTACTGCATAGTTACATTTGGGGCGGCATTTTAGAAAGCACTGTATTACGAATGCCGTTGCTACCACGTAACTAAGGTCGTTACAGTATAGCCTAATGAGTGTTTCCGGTTTAGTTGCGTATTGTAATCATATTGAGAAAACGCATCTGGTGTTTTGGATAGTACGATAAAACATACTTACAACAACATTCCTGGCTTACTTTAGCTTTCCCCTATGATCATCCAGGCACTTTGCTTCTCAGTATAGTACAC
This sequence comes from Alatinidae sp. Z8VKAUB7J3, assembly GCA_010016025.2. NCBI lineage: Eukaryota > Metazoa > Cnidaria > Cubozoa > Carybdeida > Alatinidae > Alatinidae sp. Z8VKAUB7J3. The sequence continues at coordinate 9,397 of JAAAKM020006957.1, read as the reverse complement.
TAGATTACTTCTCACCGTAAGTTTATCCACACCATGAGCTTTCTTTCTTAGTGTCAGAGCTGCTAACTAGACCAGTTTGTGGGTAATTTCCTCAGATTGCATGCTTCATAAGGATTTCCCAAATACAATGGTTTTGAAAGGTTCCAGGAAATTTACAAAGCCTCACTTCTATTCGTCTAGTTTTTTGCTTAATCTCGATTACTGTATAACTTGTTAAGTCAAAGTCTAGCAATATTGTGCTTTGCACGTCCGTAGAGAGGAAACATTAGGTCCACAAGTAGTAGAGTTCAGAAAGGTCAGTAATTATCCAATATCCATACAGAATTAACAAAGGGGAATCCCAGTGCCAGATATGGCTCTTTAGGGACAGGGGATTAAGCACCGTTTATGCTTCTGTCTGCGAAAATGTTAATAGTTACGGATCAATATATACCCTTTCAATGAGTTTGCGATACCATATTTTTAACGTACTAAAATTTACGGGCCCGTTCCTTCGTAGGAATGAGGCAAGTATCGCAAGTCCATCGTTGTAAATCCAGGGCAAGAATTATTGTCAGGATGAATGATTGTAGTGATGTAAATATTACATTAAGTAGAAAGTGATAATGTACTGATGTTATTCTGGGTGTTTTGTCCTTCATATATTTTTCTTCGATTTTATCTTTTCAATTTTTGATATAGACACAGTGATTTAAAAGTAGAATATGAGGGCCATAAATTGCTTTATGTCATTTAGCAATTAGCACATGTTAAGAACCTTCTTATAGTACAACAGTGCGTGTAGAAAAGAAAAAGGAACTACATAGAATTTTGTTTACAATTGTTGTGTAGACAAAGAACATATCGTATCGACAACATACTACTAACAGGAATGCCTAAGTTACATGAAACTTGCATTCCGTTTATAAAACTTTATTGTTGAGGACGGATTTGGTACAGTTGATACGAAAAGCGTCTTCTAATCAATACCAAGTCCGAATTTTATCAATAACTGCAAGAGATTCGGCAATATCCTCAACCCCGCATCTTGCATTTTCCTTTAGGTGCTTTGTGATCTGGGTGTCTGCCAAACCCTTGATCTTCCCTAATGTTCAACCATGCGGGTCCCTAGATAGCCCATTGTTTGGCCTATATAACACGCTTTACAGCCTGAACCGCATAGGATCCGATAACAGTAGCAACAGCAGCATCAATAAACTACTTGTTCGTATCCAATCTCTACGGCAAAAAAGCAAAATGGCTATCCTCTAAAATCGACGAATCAGCGAAGACTCTGTGCAAAGAAGGTACTAGGACGGTATTAGTTTCTAATTCGTAAAGGATTGGAGCATCTTTTTCAACAAAGAGCACTTTAACCAAAGACATTCAGTCATGTGTGGTTTATAAATTTACATCTTCAAGCTGTAACGCGTATGAGAAAGAAACAAATTGCTTCGTAATTATACGTTAATTAGGTGGTTGGAGTTTCTCCGTCGTTTCAACTATTAAAATAATGTCATCAGCGTATCTTCCCTTCGCGACATTACAACCTCAATCTTCTGCGATCGTCTAGTGCCTTTCTCACGATAGTTTCTTAACATGTATTGAACAAGTGAGATGGCAGAATACAGCTTTGACAGACTCCTTGACCAATCTAAAACCATAGTTCTTAAAAACAGAGTGTCGTTATCTATCGTGCCAAATGCATTAGTGTTATCGATAAAAACACAACAACAATTTCATGTTCACAACTCTTCTCCATAAACATTTTATATTCCGGATCTCTTTCCTTGCACCGTTTCCAGCCCCCTCTAAACACTGCTCTACTAAAATTCCTCTTTTGGCCTGAAGTTTATGCTGTAAGCAATGATTTGGAACAGAAATTTACTGCTGTTAGTGGTAAGGATAACAGTTCTGATAATTGTTGTATTGTAAGATATTCTCGTTTGCAGAGTATCACTTTAGTGATTTTTTGACTGTGAAGCTTTAGCACTCTGTATGTGTTTCTTACGTTTCCTTCGTGAAGTACAAGGAACCAACGAAATGCTTGGGAAAGCCATGTTCCAGCCATCCAGGGGCTTGTATTTTCTGAATTTCCCCTTAGCCAGCAACAATGAGGCCTCCTTACGTAGACATTAGGCGAAAATATACACCTATTTATTTGAGTCAATAGGTCTGAGTAACGCACTTTTAACAATTAACTCTTTTGCCTACTGATCAACCATTCAGATCTTCGACACGAACAATGTAGTATGGATCCTTAGTTTCGTAAATTTCATAGCGTTGATCCATCCTGCCCCACCTATAATTAGGTAGATAATTTTTATATACTGTTGAATAGAACTTTTGAACTTCCGCCAGCAGAAGTATTTGAAATGGTACGTTTTGAAAAGAGTTGGAAAATATGAGAAATTGAAAATATTTTCTCATTCTCTATTACCTTCTCAAAACTTTCAATCTTGTACTCTCGATAATACTTTGTACTTTACATAGGCTTTAGATGGACTGATCGGCTGGACGGCATTCCTTCATTGGTCAAGTGTCGTGGCGCAGAGAGGCTGGTCTCTAAATTGCGTAGAGTTGTATACAAAGGTTAATCAGTGGAGGATAGAATAGATAATGTAATAGTGTGTTATCATAAGGGCTCGTCGTAGCTCGGTTGGTACAGCATACATCCCGAATGCGTCGGTTCCTACGTTTGGATCCTAATAGTGGCATGCGTTCTGTTTCCATAGCATTTTTTAGAACCTCAGGTACGGTCGCCCTCTTTAACTCGAGATCTCAAGGTGGCGAAAGAAATATGTCGAGGTAGTGGAAGTAATCTACCCGGTTGTAAAAATCAGATTGAAAATAAACATTGACGCAGAATCTTTGACATAATAAAGGGCTTTATCCGACGTGAGAGAGAAAAAATAAAACATAAAGACTTGTCAAAACTGAAATGTAAGTTGTTTTACTTTGGATTATTTTCCTTGTTTAAAACTCTGACTTTAACTTTCCTCTAATGTCATACTTTTTACGTGTGAAAAATGAGAAAGAAATATTATGAAGACCTTGAAGTACATTTTAAAAGAGATGATTTAAGAATTTATTTTTTAAAGTGCAGATTTTCTTTATGGTTCCTAGAATAAATATGGAACTCATATCGAGAATGCAAGATACATGTGTATTCGGAGACACTTTCCTATGGCTTATAGGATCTGTTTAAAGTTGGGTGATTGCAGTAGGTTGAAAATGAAAAGTTTATAGGTGCCTTATGGGCATCTTCGTTGGTATCATCAGGCGTTTTACCTAATTTACTCAGTTTCGTCTTAGCACCGAGGTCAACAAATCAATCAGATAAATGAAATCAATCACACACACTATTACTTCAATTAACCTTAATGACGAACTCTCTCCTCACTCTCTTCATGCCCTTTTGCGGACTTTTTATGTGACAACTTTGGTCGAAAATTTTAAACAAATTCATATATCCGAATATCTGTGATCACCACTTCGCAGGTTTTTGTGATGACGAACGGAGAATTAATGAACGTCGCCTTACAGAAAACTACAGCCATCCAGCACTTCCATTGGACTGTTTCCTAAAACTGATTATCGTCCTTTACAAGTAAGCAGAAGAAAAGAGACAGCATACGACAACATGGAAAACAGTGCAAATAGCGAGCACAAATTTATTATTTTCTGTTTCCTGTGACGTGTTCCCTAGTTTCACAGAACCCTGGAGGGTGCTAACGGGCATGGCAAACAGTATAAACACTTAGTGAATACAAAACAAAGGATTTTCATTAACCAAGGATTCGGAAACACAAATCTGTTTCTGGACTATTTGCTTACATTGATAATCCTTAATCACGATTGATAAGATCAGTTCCTTGTCATTTGCAACCCAAAGTAAAAATGATCCAGGGTGGTAGGGGAGAGGCGGGATTGTAAGGGACGTTTTATTAAGTCAATTATAGGGGGAAACAGGCGTTGAATATGTAGAAGTGCAAATAACCACGAGGCTCGGGTTGACTTCCCAAGAAACCGGAGAATACCGCCATCATATCAAAGCAGCGTTGTTTGCGCCATGAAAAATGACGCACGGCTCTGAAGCAGAGGATATCATTCTGATACAATACTCACATCTTAATAAGAATCGAATGCTCCTTCCACGGTGCAATGTTATTAGTGCCGAACTTGGCATATATTGATTGTAGGAGAAAGCGGGTTTCAGTGCCCCTCCAAGTGGAACAGTGTCAAATATACCAGAACCGAGAGTTCTTGCTGTTCACGAACTGTTACAAATGTCTGCCCCACGAAGTGGGGCCCTTCGGCGTTTACACCACAATGAGAGGTTCCGCATAATCAATCTATAGTCGAACAGCATTATCGAAAGTTTACGAAAGGCTGCCTGTCCAACAAATCTGATCGGGTCCAAACCTGATTCTCCAACCAATCGTGTTCTCCGTGCACATTTAAGCCTTTGTCGACGATGCGTACGGACATATGACGGAAATTACTCAAGAGAGGTCCGCCAGGTTCACAACAACTTTCTGCGCAGATTCGCGGTCTACAGTCAGTACCCCTGACTCGCACAAGCGGATTACAGATTATCTGGCAAATCTTCGTCGTCGTCATCCTATAAAAAGATCGAAGTTACGGAAATAAGAGAGTTTTTATTACACAAACATATTACAGACACAATTGCACAAGAGAAGAGCAAACACAATGTCATGTATACTCTTGAAAGGAGTTGTTGGGAAATTCTGAATCGGAAGTTGAGGGTACATAGTAAAAGCTCCTAATTGTATCACGGGATATAACAGCTTTAGACGAAGACCAATTTGATTCGGTGGTTAAAACTTGCGCAATTGAATCCTTTTCATACCGCCGTCTTTTGACATTTAAGGGGGGAAGGGCGATACATAAAGGCCCCCCTTACAACATGAGGCGTACTAGCAGTTGGTAAAGACTATTATGATTCAGTAGTTAAAGTCTTACAAGATTTGGGGGCGGTAACTAAGCGCTTCCTTAGCAACGTGAGAGGTAAAACTGTGGGCAAAGACTATAAATACAATGATTTCGTATTTTATGGTTTACATAAAACGGTAACTTGCTTGTCAAATCCTAAAAGCGCTTTTTATGCAATGTGCACTGTCTGTTTCCCACCCCTGAAACCTACTCGTCGGGGAAGGTAGATTAGTGGTCATGGGGATACTCAGTTAGAATTTTATAGAATGTTGAAAAGTGAAATGGTTCCTAGGAAAGGTTAAGGTCTTGGCAACATTGAATAGGAAAGGCATACTTAAAATAGTGATAATGCATTCCTGACGTCATAAATAATTAAGATTTTTACCTTGGCCTCTTTCGGTTCTTGCTCTTCTCCATACTGAAGTGTTTGATCCACTTGTGTGAATAGATATGACACAGACTCTTCATCAACAATGTTTAGCGGCAGGAAGCTTACCAGGCTGTAGTCATCGATCTTAAAAAAAGATTATAGCTTTTACATTCTTTTCAAAAGACACTGGAGAAATAAAAAATATGTCACTGTTGGAACTCGAACTTGTGACCAACTGCTCAACAGACTGAGCTACGTGGCCTCTGATGTCAACATACTCTATCACTCTAGTGGCCACAGTAGCTGCCAATCATACACCGGTGGACATCGATATCCAGGTATTACGGAAGTACAGACCAGCCTCTCTGGGCCATGTGACTTTACCATCGAAGGGCTGCCATCTGACCCCCGTCATACTATCCAAAGCCCATTGAAAGTTTCAAAGTATCTCTAGTGTCTTTTCAAAACTGATATTTCAAATTCTCTCTTCTCAATAATTTTAGTCTATAATTTAATATTTCCCGTAAATACTGGGAATATGGTTTAATGTCTAACAATATGCTTCGAAAATCAGGCTACAGCAACTTACTATCACCCACCGGTGGACATCGATATCCAGGTTCTACGCAAGTTCAGACCAGCCTCTGTGGGCCAAGTGACATGACCATGGAAGGGCTGCCATCCGGCCCGTCCATTTATCCAAAGCCCATTAAAAGTTTGAATGATGATACTTACAATTATATAATGCATTCACAATTCACATAATTATCACTCTTATCATGCTTTATAATTTCCAAACTAGCTCCTCCTTAATAAATAAATACTCCAATAAGTACCCCGTTACGAACCCGGAGGGGGCGCGTTTGGATAATTTGAGTGTCAAGTTTCCGACATAAAAAACCGTGTGTACCAAAAAAGGCGACTTAGCTAAATATATGAGCGCCCGGGGAATTCTCAATACCTTCACCGTGGGCTAAAGATAAGATTCATTGTTTAGGGTAGGGTGGATTCCAGGGTTGGGATTTCTTTTCCCCGATAGTAACAGCTTAAGAAAATGAAACGCGAAGTAAATTACAATTTCAAAGAATTCCGGAATTACCCCCTGCACAAAAAAATACAAGTTTGTTGATTATTTAAGATAATTTCAGTAGATGCTGTATTATTAAGGGCTAAATGATGTTTATCCCTCTTTGAGCTTACCTAGAGAGCTTGACTTGTACCCCCTACTCCGTGGATTAAAATAGACAAAATATGCTCTAATCCCATATAGATACAGGTACTGCAGAGGGCATAATGCATACGGGAGACGGGGGTATGTTAAATCGCCACAGTCACAAGGTTAGCAACGTATGTATTTATTAGCACGCACAAAATTGACAACGGATGCGTTTTAACGCGTGCTGAAAATAGCAGTGAAACTTGGCATCTTTTGATGAGAATATTAATCATTTATTAATCTGTCTGAAACCTGCAATTCTATTTCCTTCATGCATTCAAAGACTTAAGGAGTTATGGTGATAATGTCAGCACGCTCGTAATAGCCAAGGAACGCGTTTTAACGCGTGCTTGAGAAAATAAATGAGAAGTGAATAAAGGCTTCTATTTATGACGGTATCAAATATTAATTAACCAGCCCAAAACCCGTCAGTTTTCTCCTCAATCGTAGATGCCCCTTGTTGGACGAGTTAAGGTGATAATGTCAGCACGCCTGTAATAATGAACGAACGCGTTTTAGCGCGTGCTTGAAATAATGAGAGAGCATTAAATCGAGGCTTCTATTGTTAAAGTATTAAAATTTAATAAACCAGACCGAGACATGCTTACTTTTCCCTGAATGCCACATTCCGTTGTGAGGATGAGTTAAAGTGATATTGTCAGCACGCATAAAATTGACAACGAACGCGTTTAAGCACATATGCAAAGCAAAACATAGAGAGTAAGTACATGCGGGCATCTTTTGATGAAAAGGTTAAAGTTTAATCACCCTGCCACTTTATATTCCCAAAATGCAATTCATATAAGCGCATATCAACTTACGGTCATTATATCAGCACGCATTTTATTGCCAACGAATGCGTTTATAGGGAGGATGAATAATTATAGTAAAGAAAATCAAGGCATCCATTGACTAAACTATAACTTTCTAGACCTGCCACTCGTTTGCAGGCAGCTAAGTTAAGAAATTAAGTTCTGGTGATAATATCAGCACGCTAAAAGTTGAAGTAAACGCGTTTTCAAGGACGCCTGCAAAGACAAAGGAGCAACAAATCGAAGCTTCCATTGACGTTCCTTGAAACAATAAGTACACAACACGAGTGCGTCCACTGTAGGAGAACAGATCAACATTATACATATTATGCCAAATTAGTGGAATTTAATACCATATTAGTTATATGGGAACTTAAATTCATTACGTCGTCAAATTATCTTAGTTTCCACACCCCTTCATCACCTTGCCATCAAAAAGAAACAATAAAATTAGACGGTTCGATAAAATGTGCAGCCATCTCGGCCCTCAACCATTGTTACGACATAATAAACACATCGTCACTATCCCTGGCAAATTTCAATTTCTCGTTTAAGACTACTGTGTACAAAGAAATAACTTTTCAACCATAATTTTGTAGAACATGTTCTCCTTTGAAACGAAAGGCTTCACATGACGACTGGCTTTCCACTCTCTAGTACGAAAATCTTATTTAATCTTTCTCACTGACTCTGGAATTAAGTCCATGGCATAAATAATAGCCCTTCCAGTCGTTCACGCAGCACAGAACAACATCAATATTGATAAATTAATCTTACTTAAAAAACAGGGTACTTTCACAAAGTGGTGGTGGGCGTTGAACTCACAGAATCATATAAATAACTCTCCCGTCTCTCTGCAGATCAGTCTCCCTGCGCCATGTGACTCGACCAAGGAAGGACTGCCATCCGGCCCGTCAATCTGTCCAAAGCCCATTGAAAGTCAGAAAGTATCAGCGAGAAGGTAGGATTTGAAATGTCAATATTAAGAAGACACTTGGGAAATAAAGGATTGTTAGAGCGTCCAAGGGAGGCACAAGTTTATTTGCACTACAAGGAGGAGAAGCAAGCCCGATCAACACCCAAACGCTCACTAGGACCATGTCGCGCATATCACTGGGAGCATCTTTGATAGATGGGAGCACATGTTACACGTGACCCTTGCCAAAAGGCCGAGAAGCGAATTGTCCCTTTCTAGCAATACCCTGAATGGTAAAGAGTCACTGGACGCGATGATGACACTCCAAAAAACAGTCATTCAAGAGTGTCAGTAGTAATTTTCAAAACGATAAGAACATCCGCAGATCAGAGTTTACCAAGATGACCATACATCATCACACTGACTCCTAAAGCATCAATTGCGATTGCTGTATAGGCTGATTAATTTCAATTTTTCTATACCAGATGTGTTTAAATTCCAACTACAGGGACATAACTTTCTGAAATGGCTTATTCGGTATAAACAAGGGCAATAGACAATCATTTATCTGTAGGAATTGTTTGCATCCTGGTAGCTTCCATCGTGCGATGTGTCCGCCCGTCGTCATGCACTCCAGGTTGGTCAAAGGGGTACATGAACGAGATATTGAGCACTGCTCACAGTACAAGATAAAACCGTTTCTGGTTCGATAAGTAACAAATGACAAAGAACTCACCAGACCCGCAATGGCTTGGTTTAACTTTCGAAATTTTGGATGAAGTCGCTCTTCCAATTCACTGGCAATCATCGTGGCTTCAGGGTCAAGGTACCTGGATAATACATTAGATAAATACTGGTTATAGCAGCTTATAATTGCATTTGGAACAAACACCCCGTCTAACCTTATAAACGGGGAAAACTAATAGAGCTACATTTACATCTTCATAACGTTCTCCCCCCTCCTCCTTCCCCCGAGTTGGCGGGGGGGATGACATTTTTGGTTCAGGAGGGACCACAAATATGGACCTAAAGTGGTAGGGAAAGGCAGATGGTTGTCAAGTATGTTGATTACAGTAATGAGGACGTCATGTAATTGCGTCAATGCCTAAACATTGTGCAACGTAGTTGGGAATGGGACGTCCTGAGTT
>JAAAKM020006956.1:0-10244 GCA_010016025.2 Alatinidae sp. Z8VKAUB7J3 | reverse complement strand
GTCTCACAAAATGTATTTGTGACATTCATTACAACAAGTTTTGTAAGGACAACCAACTGCTTCCCAATTATACAAGAGAACGAATAGTAATCTCAGACATCCTGCCAAACGAAATCCTGAGATCAACTTCTCTCCACCGTACTTTCTGATATGTATCTCTTGGCATGCACTTTTTACCATGAATAGATTACATATCTTACATCGATGCCTCTAAACATGTGACTTGTTCCTATAGGCGGACTCAAAAGCCTTCGACCGATCGTGTATACTGCGCTACAAGAAATACATTACATTTTTGTGCGTATTAGATACTTAAGAGGCAATCATGGCTGTACCTGTGCTCAGCAGTTAGCCACTCTAAATCTATTTGATTAGATTTACATGAACGCTGCTGCGTCCTAATTAACAGATTTTTCTCTACGTAAAGATATTATACATATGACGTTTTCTGACCTCCAAAAAGTACAAATTTCCAAAAATTCAACAGCATTCTATTTCGGTTGCACGTTGTGCAAAGAATTTAGTTGAGGCTATAGCTTTTATTTCCTCCGAAAATCTTGGCCAAAAGCCGTTTCCGATTCGCAGAGGAACAATAGGCACTTTTTGGTGTCTGGATGGCAAAGATTTTCCAAAAAAGCTTTGTTCCAGGAGAGATGACAGCAGAAGGGCAAAAGGCACGTAAAATATGTTCGCATATTACAAATAATGAAAACAGACTTCAGTTAGCGAGGATCATCTGAGTATATGCTACTTAAATAAAATATAAATTTAGACTCTCTTTAAATTTGCAACCGGTGTCTCCCTCTCTCTCTACTATTGTTTTAACGCACGTACTTGTCACCATCTGCTTAACTACCTCGCACTTTAATTGTAATATGAATTTGGTTCACTTTATTTCCTAAATTATTCTCATTAGATCCATTTTGTGTCAATCAGAAATTTCTCTCTGCCTAAAGACTTCGTTTCCTTATAACTGTTACATTTTCTTCGCAGACTACGAAAGACAGCATCGAAAGATTAGATAATATAACCAAGATGTCTATCAAATTACGTGCCATTTCTTGGATTTTTATATTCCTTATTCGTTTTCGATTTTTATCCGGAGTACAAATTGTAACGATACGCTATTTTTCTGACCTTTTCGCGCAAATTTGCGACGAGAAAGTTTTTGTGCATGGTAAATATTTGCCTGGGATAATGCAAAAAATACAAATCGGCGGCGTTGCCATCTAATGACCTCTTGCAGACACGGGTTCCATTCAAGGTCTGTCTCTGTAGGTTCCCCCTGGTTCCATAAAATTTTGGACCAACACCCTATCTCAAATTGTTTTTCCAAGATTCTAAGGGCACGCAACTACTTCTTGGCCAATTCAAACAGAAGGCAAGTCAAAAACAAGTGAGTTATCTATAAAAAAAACTACACTTCATGAAGTCAAAATAAATTTACTACTATAAAAGTTTAAATTTTGTTTGGTGGCTGGTACTTCTAAATTCCTAGCCCGCTTTTTGCGGTCTATTGTTAAATATGATACAAAATTCTAGTCACCATGATAATAATGATCATCATAAACATTGATTAAGTGTTCATTGCTATAAATGGAAGTAATAAAAATGCCAAAAACACGTCGCAACATTCGTTTAATTAGTCTACAAGTTACTCATTCACGGGTACCGTTTTACAAAAAAACTAAAAAAAAGTAAGATTACACTTGTAGAAGAGAGAACTTGTAGAGTTATCTCCCTGATTCCACCTTTAGTTATATGTATGTACTTTAATTTAAAGATCGGGCAGCAGTGCCACATCGAGCAGATATTAAAGGATGTTGGATCTACGAAATCGCAATCAACTTGATACGTCAGTAGCAAACATATTAACAGGAACAAATTGGCAGGTACTTTTCAGTTGATCTAATTAACTTTTTAAGACAGTGCATTTCAAGACAAAATATACCGACAACTTTCAAGCAAATGCACGTTCTCCATTGCGACTTAACGATCTGGACGCTGCATTTATTAAAACAACGACGCTGGTGCTTTTTCCGCAAAATGAATTTGTTTATAACTGCCCCGTTTTTTGCTAAAACTAGTGGTAGAAAACGTGTCACGCTGTAAGTGTCAATTTTAACGACGTACTTTAAAATCTCTCCATTGAAACAAAATGGATCTGTCTCTTAACGGAAATTTGTACCACAAGATAAGTTTGCGACAGCTCATCCAATAAATAACTTTGGAATGAATGAAGTAAACTTTGAAGTGTGTGTATTTGGGGTTGGGGTTAGGGTTAGGGTACTACTATCTAAGTAGTAAGCCAAAATCACTATGAAAGTGTAGCCATAGTTGTCTTCGTTTTAAGGAACATCCAATGTATGTACATGTTCTACTTATTTGATATAATTAACAAAAGATTCAAAAGGAACAAGTTTTGAAAACATACTTGAGAAATACAGAGACACATAGAGTATGTAAACACTGGGTTCACCTTAGCTCGGTTGGCAGGGCACACGCTGCAAATGCTTGAGTCCCGGGTTTGACATATTTTCTATTTCTCTAGTACTTTCAAAAATTGAGTAAATGCCAAAATTTTAAATAATTAATATAAATTATCTATCCAGTAGTTAAGAGTAATTATTGGTAGGCGCAACTGAAAACGACATAACACAAAGGGCGTTTACTTTATCTGCTTGCTACTTCCTGTGCAAAAATAGCAGGTGGTTTCTATCATTCTACTGTGGAGCTATATTAACAGTCCCTATAGCATAGCTGCACTGGGTAGCGTCCTAGGGATGGATCTGAAAATATAAACAATTCTCTTGAATGTAGTAATTGGGATCTTTGGGTAAAAAACATGACAGATTTAAATGAGAGGCCTCAGTATTAAAACACAAAACGGAAATGGAAAAACGAAAAGGGGAGTGATATGTAGAAAGGTAATCTTCATACACAGCAGACAGAAAAGGGATGTGCGACCTACGCAGTTTCAACTAAGGAATGAGGTGAGCTACATCGACCATGTTCAACTCCATCTTAAAGATTTCACAACTACGGGTCTTCTTGTTAGTCTTAACTTAACCTATGTGTCTGGCCATATCGACTTATTTCTCATCTCTTAACACAACATACACTAAAAGTTCTCAAGAGCGTCCACATTGTCAAACACATGGGGACGTGATTTGCGTAGATAAATCAGACATTGATACTTAGGAGGTAAAACGTCAAGCAATGCCAGATGGGGCGAGGGAGGCTGACAAACAAAGTTCTTGTGGCACATTGATTGTCCCTATTTCAGGGGCTCCCATAGAACAAGAACTGTTGTCACTCCTATCTCGTTTTTGTGTGCTTTAAGAACTCCTAACACTTTCAAAGTGGGACCACTTTCAAAATGTCCTTGAAAATGAGAGAGACTGCTTAAACCTTTTGTGGCATAAAAGAGCTAGAGCATGAGAACACTGGAACAATTCAACTACATTCCTAAAGCACAACCTACTCACTCGTGAATTGGAAACTTTCTGGTTGCAGCACTTATGTCTATAGATACTGCTGATCTTTTACACTATTATGCTGGCTGCATATTCTTTCTGTGCGAATCTGGAATTGCGACAATACATCCAATCGGCATGGCGTTCCTTGGACCATGGCGTTCCTTGGACCACAGCGCCTTGATGGTGATGATTAGTCGCAATAAAGCAATTCAGAACTTCTTCGTTTACCACGATGTAGAGAACGCTCCAAACTTTGCATTCGAAGAGCAGGTGCTGATTGCACTCGATGTCCAATGACTTTATTTGTACTTGAAGGTACTTTCTTTGGAAACACACTTGTGTTATTTGTATCCATTTCCTTCTTTGGTCTTGGGTTACCCTGTAACAGACAAGTGCACTTGGCTCAGAATAACAAAATAAGAATGTGTACTATAAGTGTATGAGAAGATGTAGACAATGCCACACTTCAAATGAGAGCTCTTGAGTATAACATTTATAGAACATTCCTATCCATGGAATCAATTGAATCTCAGCTAGGACTGGATTTGTCACTCAACCCAGCTTTGATTGAATGTTGGACTTGTAATGTGACAAGTGGACAGCCTGATATCTCAAGACGAAAGGGTAGGTCCTTGCCTAGTAATGATCCAGAGACAGCAGCCCTCTCTGCATCATGGCATAATCCCCTCAACTGCTCTTGACTCGGTGCTACTAATGTCTATAATTTCCAGTTCTGGAAAGTCTGTGCCCTCAGGTCTTCAAAATACAACAGTGTTGTATACTATCTCATTTTAGTGGAGTTAGCAACCCTATTTAAGGTACATTTGGGCTATTGAGACATCGTATGACCACATACGTAAAATGACAAGGGACTGTCAACATGTCAGCCTATTGATTTGTTGATTTCTCAATAAATCCTGAGACTCCTAATAAAAGATGCCTAGGAAAACTGGAAATTATCATCAAGAAGAGAGGATTGGAAAAGTCAATATTGAAAAGACATGAACTTAGAGAAATAGAAAATGTCATCACCAGGGATCGAACCAGTGATCCACGCCCGTGCCATATGTGCTCTACCAACTGAGCTAGGTGACCTTTCAATGTTATATAGTAAACAAATGGGTGTTGGGAAAAATCTCAAACTGTGGGTGGGTGGGCATAAGTATGAGCTTTCATACCTGAAAGCAAGGTAGTCAGCAATGCAAGGCAGCCCAGGTGTACTGCTATACTAAGAGTTTTCAGACTGATATAAAAAACTTTACTGCGTAGAAAAGAAAGGGGAGGGGGTCATGGCCCTGGAATGCTTTCTGGTAGCCATGGCCCCAAAGTTAAGTGCTGCATTTGGCCATTTCTGAGTATTACATTGGCAAAATATGGGGCATTTTGCTCCACCCAGGGATACTTACATGATATGGAAAAAAGCTACAAATACATGTAACGATTCTGTATGAAACAGGATGGTTTGCCATCGCAATCTTTTGTCAGAGTAAATTCCACATAAGATTTACACAAAATGACAGGTTCTTTAAAGCATTTAAGGTTTTACAGGATTCTGTGTAACACCTGGTGGAGGGCTATGCAGGGAATGTAACTTCAACTAGGCAATGCCTTACACTGACTGGTTAACGTTGAAAACTGGTAATTTGGTGCCCTCACCCGTTCTAAGAAAAGCAAATTGAAAGACCCACATTATGCTCAGTATATTTGTGTAAGACTTTCTATCATGTTCAAGTTTCAACAGACTCTTCCTGGTAGTACCTTCATCTATAAGGTTTGCATCAACTGTGGTAAATAAATCACTGATACTTTTCTGACTTTTCTGTTTGCTATCTCAAAATTTTCCAACTTTCCAATCTCCACCACCCCTGTTCTGCAACCAACTAATACCCTTAAAATATTATAGAATTCCTATGCCACCATAAGAATCTGGTTTATAAAATGGCAGCTCTATATATACATCACAAAATTATATCACTAGGCATTTGATTGTACAAGCCTACAATGTGAAGGACATTCTCTAAACCTATATGTCATTGTCATGGCAAAATATATAACTCATTTAGCCACAGGTTTCCCACAGAACTTTCTTTCTTATGACTGACGACCAATAAAAAACTTTTATTAGTGCCACTTAGATATATCACTTAGATGTAATGGTGTACACCAAGGTGGTAACATGACCTCCCTTAGAAAGCTGGCTTGACTGCCAAAGGAACGTTTAAAATTTGCCAAAAAATTGAGATAATTTTGAACTGCCCTTACCCATGTAACTGTGCAAAAGGGTGAGTCTATACAAGCATACCTCTATTAAATATGATGCAAGATAATGTGTCAAAGCTGACAAATGAACCCCTTTCTCCAGAAAATATTGCATATGCCTTTGGTAAGGTTGGTTGGTGATATCAAAGTTAAACAGATAATGGTAATGGCTAGGAGCAGGTAGATATGTAGGAAATATCCTTTAGTTGTAGTGACTGAGAAAAGGGCTAGAAATAACAGGCTGTTTGGACATCTATTTTAGACTCTTGTCATTTTGGGTATATTGGCAGTGAAAACCTACATTTTTGTGGGTTATTACCTGTTTTTGTTTGTTACATGTTACATTTTTACACTTGCCAAAATAGTTTGTCCGTAGTAACGAATATAGTTAGCTGCTTGGAATTTATTTTTCTCAATCATAATAATACATAAATATAAATGTTGATGTACCCTTAGGTTTTTAAAATATAAATGAAGAGTTTGAAGTCAACTGATACACTTATAAATGTAAGATACAACAGGAGACATATAACCAGGATACCTTTGGCTTTACATATCTACAGTTAGACCTAGCAATATGGTACTTAGATAACTGGTCATAATATAAATGCTGGTATAATAGGGAAAGACAATGCCAAAATAGCTTCCGTACATAAGCTGAACACATAGTGGATAATATTAAAATGACTCGACAAAGCAAAATTGTACAGCAATAAATTGTTAGACTTCTTAGGAAAATGGGTGCTTGCCTTCTGTATATCTGTTACACGTACGGACCAGTGATTCTTCAGACAATTGATAAACTTTCAGTGAACAGCATTCTTATTACAGAAAATAACCAAAAATTAAATTGTACATGTAAACAACAGAAACACAACAAGTATCAGTAATTAAAATAATCTTACCAGCTGGTCAACCTCCAGCATGAAGCTGTACTTTGATTGCCTAATGAGAGACAACAAATAGAAAATTAAGTTTATTACCATTTAAATGAAATTCTTGTTTAAATGAAGGAAAAGAGTTCATGGGATTAAGCAATGAATATCAAACTCACCAGAAATTAAAAACTGGTATCTCCTCTTTAATTTTTTTTATTGTCCCATTTGAAGTGTAACTAAAAGAGCAAAAACGTTAGTGCATAACCATACCCATTGGCCATGGATACTAAATGAATTGGACAGCTTTCATGGGCTCTAGCACAGTTCCACCACACACAAACAGATAGGGTAAGGTCAGGAGCAAGTGTTTGTTGAAAGTCCATCTTTGTCGATGCTCTACTCAAGTTTTACTGTGGATATTTAAAGTTTCATTTTAATGGATTTGTAATTATAACAGTCTAGTGTTTATTTTGATTCTATTCTTTGAGTTCTAGAAATTCTTGACATTGTAGAGAATGGAAAAAGACGGGAACTAATTAGATGGGGGCTCTAGGGCTGTTCATATTGTGGCTTATGTCGAAAACCAAAACTGTCACAGAGATTCTCAATACTAGCATATGGTATTTTTGACATACGGTAAATTGAAGAGAAACCTACCAAGTTCCCTGAAGGTGCCTTTCCTTTTTTATCCTTTCACTCCATATTTGCTCTTCAGCAACATGGTCACAAAGTACATAGTCCCTTGGCAACCTTGTTCTAGCTGGTGCTGATTTAATCCTTTCTTTCACATCTTTTGGCAGACATGCATCATGATAACTGCTTTTATTTAGTGAAGGTAGTGGTACAGATGATGCTGGATACTTATTGTATGTTGATGACTTTGACCGAAATTGAAGAGGAGATCCCATTGTGAGCTGAATAACCTTGCCTTGAAATGCATTTAACTTCTCATATTTTCTGCAAAGCAAACAATAAGTATAACACTCATGAAGAATTGTGAGGAAAACAAACACTTGTACTCCAATCCTGAATAATAGAGTAGAGGCTGGTATAACCTAGAGCCATAAGAGATCTCAGTTAAGAACCACACTGATATACCACTTCAATAATCCCAACAATGCCTTACCAACATTTTGGATAAGCAGGCCTTGTAGACCTAGATATAGAGAGCTCCACAGTAATATACACATTTTATGTCCCCTTCCCTGTAACTAAACACTGTCAAACAACAATCCATTGACGTGGTATGGATTATCTATCTTGCAAGTGCAAGTGTAACAATTTTATTATTGACAACATTGAAACATAAAGAGTTCGCTTCTTAATCGGTCAGCTGTTGGATATTTGAGGTCAGACAACGCAGCTATGGACTGGTGTCCTATAGATCATTGTATGTCATTAGCTATATAGACATCCCCTCTAACAACTGAGGAGGTACATTTTCCTCTATATGCTTGCATCCGTTGCATCCTATGCTTTAATCCCTGTCGACAGCATGGATCTGTGTCTCTCATCTTTGTTGAATTCATATCTTTTTAGACCCTTGTTACTCGATAGGAGGATTTTTTCAAAGCACTGGAAGCTCAAATTTCATTGTACTGCACGACGGTGCGTTCAAAATGCTTTTCACTAAACTTGATTAATTAGCATTTAAAACTTAAACCAGGTGTGTAGTTGTTGGCACTAGTAGTGTGTAGTGTTTAGTTGTTGGGTATAGTCGGGTCACTTATGACTTTGCTATTAGCAAAGCTACTTGTTAATGAACATTTGAAAATGACACAAGGTAGCGAGATTGATACGATCGACGTAAAGTCTGCGACAACCCTATCAGAGGCTACGATACAGAAAACGCCGAAATGGTCAGCAAGAGGTCACATTATCTCACTGAAACAACCAACACAAAAAACCGCCCAAATCTTTAGTGCATGAGTAAGGTTTACATCTATTATATTGATTGCGATGGAATTATAACTTCAGAATATAGACCTCAAAGCAGCGGCCCTCAAGTGGCGCTGCTGTTGAGTTACCCTCTTCATATAACTTAACTAGACTCACCAGTTTGTTAGAGATCAAACCACGCCACAGGTATGCATATATGTATTCATCCTTCTGCTATCAAGCGCGTTCAACAATAATCAAATTTAATTCGTTCCTTACTAACCTTTACTCCAGTCGTTTTGTTAAGAATGTGATCCATTCAACTTTTTACCGCGCAGGGAGGATAGAATTTCATCCGCCAGCTTTCTATTCCATCGATGCTATAGATGGGGATGACAAACAAGTTTCATAGCTGATCGAGTGATAAGTATGACAAAAAGCCAACTTTTAGTCTAAAGGATAGAACAACTATTTATTGTTTATTATCGTTAGATTATTATAAACAAATTATCAATGTTAATTAAAGTTTTATGGTTAGTATGAAGTTAAATGAGTGACGATCAGTCGACAACAACAATCGTGTTTTGTTGATGCTTTCGAATGGCAATATCGGCGAAAGCGAGGTAAAATCAACATGACCATCTGTTTGTGGCCGTGGAAACGCGCAAACAAATGTATTTAACAGGGTTGTTCGTACGAATCGTGGGGCATGTTCAAAGCCATTCTTTCAATGACATTGATAGTCAGCTGCCTACATCTTCAAATATGATTTAACTCTAAAAATCTGTCACTTGTGATGGTAGAAAGGTTCCCGAGTCTGTTTTTACAAGTACTGAACGAAAGCAAATAAGTATAAAGCTGAACATGTTTACTGGACATTCGAATCCGACATTGTACAATAAAATAGATGATTGCACGAAATAACGAAGACATTGTGTACTTGCAAGCTTTTTCCGTCTGACACTCCTCAGAGTATAATCGTCAGAATCATCGAAATGACACGTGTGAAAGAAAACACCTAACTATAGCTTTGAAAGAGCTATGTTTTCGGCATTTCGTGCTATATTCTTGTTTTGTACCATAAACGAACTTTTTGAACAAATAAAATAGATGTAAATAGAAAAGAGAAAATTTTCCTAATTTTTCAATTAAGAGTTGTAGGTTAATTTAAAAGTCTGACACAGACAAAAATTAAAGGTTCTATAACTTCATGTTGTTTCTTCAAAGTTGTAGCCACTTTTTGGACATTGGTAATTAGGTGCTACAGTGGAAGGATTACGTTATTTTAATCATATTTTTATCACTTTTCAGAAATCTTTCAATTTTCGATTACGAACTAAACCTTAGGGTGTATCATGGCTTCATAACAAAGACAAAAAGTAAATGAATATTGTACTGTATGCTTCGCAAATTACTGACTTATCACTAATAAAACTGCTGATTTCATTAAAATTTTCACACCTCAAGACATTTTCGGTATTATTATATGCTTTCTACAATTTCGTGGGTCGGAATCTCCCCAGCTCCCTAAAATTGCCACCTATTGCGATAATGCTTCACTCTTTGAGAATTGTATATAATTGGATTATGTCTGCCAACAATACGTATTCATATATATATATGTTAGGCACCGTTAGGTTTGAATGAGCGTGACGTTAGTATTTCTTTATAAGCAAAACAACGGCACGGCCTGCGTTAGTAACTTTCACATGCCAACTTCAATTGCTGGGGCTTGTCGCTCCCAGGGCCT